>LN483438.1:580620-635549 GCA_900002565.1 Culicoides sonorensis | reverse complement strand
ACAAGTTTCGACAGATACAGAACAGGACACACAAAACTATCGCATTCCTACCTATTGAATGGACTAACAACGGCCGAGCCGTGTTATTTTTTTCAACTTTGAACCAATCAGCATTGATTACATCATTTACCACTGTCCTGAACTGAATGGTCCTCAATAACGATCTAATATATCCCCTGCTAGCTTTGGAGACAATCCAGGGGGTAGTCAGGTCGCGCCAAATTCGTTGAACAGCATTTACTCCAAATGCAAAATGCACCAGATGCCAAATGCGCCAAAATGAAAAATGATGTTCCTTAATGTTATGGGTATAGTTTGTGTTCAGTTAAAAAAAATGCGTCTTATACATCATAAAAAACATCAGTCATTTTTTCACTGAAACCACTAACCAGTCAATAAGCTTAATAACCTTGACATTTAAAAATAACAATCAACAGCGTCAATTCAATTCAATTATCTTCGAATTTTAAGCCATAGGTGTTAAATCGTTTTATAACGAAGCAAAAACATTCAAAAGATAATCTGTTTTCTTTACGGTTTTTCTTCCTCTTTAATCATCATTCTCTCCATTCATCTCCTTTTAACCTAAAATATTATTATTACTTATTATCATATTCCAGTTTATTTATTTACTTTTTGTATATTTTGAATTGAGATTTAAAATAATTTCAATCCACAAAATAAAAAACCATTCAGACACAATCAAAAGCAACAGTCGTCATCGCTTTTCATTGTCGTTTCATTTCAAATTCAGACAAAAAAAAAAGTATTAAAGTACAAAAACGAAAACACCACCAAAGATAAATTACTTTTTAAGTGATCTCTTTCTATTTCTTACATTCATTTGTGTATTATTATACACGTATGTGTATGTGTGTGTATATTCAGAAAGAAAATGATTAGCAAAATTAAAGATTCTTATCATAAAAAAAAAATAGTACAAAAGAAAATGAAAACAAAGTAAAGTTGGCTGTAACCCAGTCATAGTAGCATCGCCTTATTCATATTTCATTGTCTTTTCCATTTTATCCTTTAACATTTCACACATCATCCATGATTAACGCCATCCTTCATCCAAGTAATTCATTTTCCTCGTTAATAAATGTATAGCTTAAAATTTTAGACAAAATAAGAAATAAAATAACTGAAAAAGATAATGAATGTGATTTTGAAAGAAAACCCCGATTTTGTTAAATGTATTTGCATACAGTAAAGTAAACTGAAATAAAAAAAAGAGGGAATTGCTATACAAATAAGTAGCTAATTAAAAATGATTACCATCATCAGGGTCGTTGTCATCGGTGTTACTCTGGCGGTGGTGGTGGTAGTGGTGATGTCAATGTACATACACGATATAAATAATAAAAGAAGGTCATCTCTGTTTTTTATTACCTAATTAATTTAAATTTGGATGAAAATAAAAGTACAATAAAAATTCATATACGAACGAAAACCCGGAAATATCAACATATTTTCCTTTATTTCCTTATTTTAAAGCACATTAAAGTCATTTAATTTCCTTGAAACCCATAAAAAGCACAAACACACACATCTAGGCAAACTTTCTGTCGTAAAACACGATAATTGTTTTAAAATATTACGGAATCAAATGAACAAACACTGACAAAGCCATTTTATATGTAATGTAAATGTGGTTTAGATTTTTAATTCAACTCACTCAAATGTAGGAAAATTGTTGAAAGTCTAACAGACTGATGAGTTTTTTTTTCTCTGTATTTAAAACGTTGTTAAATCCATGGCAGCATGGTAAACATTTGAAAATTTTCACCGGAAATTAAATTAAAAATCAGATGTGAAAATGAAATGAAAAATAAAATTTATACAAGAAATGAAAACAAGCAGTTAAATGTATGTGTGTGTGTATGTGTATTTTAATTTGACTCGTAAATTTTATATAAATGTTTATTCATGTTTTTTTTTCCTTTAATTTTTATTACAGAGGAGTTTTATTACAAAATCAACAAGACTATAATGGAGCAGTAGATAGTTTTCAAAAGGCAATTCACTTTAGGCCATCATTAGCATGTAAGTATTGCTTTCATTTAAAATAAAATGTGTGATGTGATTATTTTTTATTGAAAAAAGTCACAATCCAAGCTTAATCCATTCAAACAGACCATTTAATATGAAAAAATATTTCATCTCACTTTACCTAATCATTTATTTTCATCATCATATTACATTATATCAACTCTACAACTTTGATATATTCATAAAGAAGAAAATATCACAAAAGGAATGTCACTTTCATTAATAATAATATAAAATTTCCTTTCACAAAGTCATGCACATCATTTCACTTATTCAATTCCAACACAGAAAATTTTCATGTCTTTTGTAGTTTTTTTTACCATCATCGCCAATTCAAAGTAAAGTAAAAGAAATGAAATGAATATATATTAAAAAAAAAGACGAAAGGAATGTTAGAACTCTGGCACATTTGATGCGTCACACAAAAAGAATAGTGATAACAAAATGCTTTTGTGTACCCTTCATGCTTTGTTGTGTGAGTTATCTTTAAAAAAATTGTGAGTGAAAACGGGGATTTTTTTCCTACTTCTTCAAAAGAAATATCATAAAGATGAATGATGATGACACGGCATTGCATGGCACAGAGCATATCAACGCACAAACTCACACCTTTCTCTTCTGTATCGTCTGTGTGTCATGATTTGGTGACATATTTTATGATATGATAAAGTAACGAGAGCAACCAAAAAAAAACATGAAAAAAATAAAAAGAAATGCTTTAAAGTTGAAAAAGTAATGTAAATGTGTGGTGAACTTTTCCATGTCTCTTATTCTCACATTCATCGTCTGTGTTTTTTTATGATTTATTGTTCTGACGTATATTTATGATGTCGCATTTATATAAAAAAAATGTTTTTGTATTTCACGGTAAATTTAAAGAAAAGTAACCATTTTTATTCCCCTATTTTTTATTTTTTTTTTCTTAAATAATTTTTAAATCTATATGGAAACAATGCCTTTTAGCTATTTACTCAAACATGTATGAGTGTAAAAATAACCGTAATTTAACTTTGATAAAACGGAAAATTTAAATTGAAGTTAAGCGGTTACGTGCATTTCAATGTTAATAGCAATTTAAAATATAACGATCTCTTCTGAAAATCCCAGTAAGCATACATTTTTATTAAGTTTTACTCGAAATGTCAAAAAATTTTAATTACAAATGACAGATACATTATTCATCTCAAATAATTTTATCAGAATTGATTTTAAATTGAAAATTTCATTGAATAATTTGAAATTCGTTAAATTTGAATCAAATGTGACATCTGTCAAAAATTTGACATTTATACCAAGATGATGGCCAAATCAATAGATGTCATGTCATTTAAGTTAAATGAGATCAGTGTGAGAGTAACAGATTAAATTTGACAGCTCATTTTGTATAGATACACATACGGAAAGGTCAAAATCTTGCACGTAATCCTGGATTGACAAACTTTTACTCGCTGGCCTTGCCTTCAGCAGTTGAGCTTCTGACTAAAAATAATTTGAAATTTATATTTTAAGAAAAATGTTTGAATAATTTGACAGTCAACAAATGACCTACAGTGCTATTTCACGTTTAATGCATTTAATTTTTAATGCACCCATAAAACTTCGCCCAGTCCAAATACCACTTATCAAAAACCTGTCAAAATAATTTTGACACTACTTTCATCGAACACTCCTTAGTTGTCTCATTTTACTTCCATTTCTATTAAAAAACAATACATTTAATACAAAGAATAATGAAAAAGATAATATATCAACCAAAAATTATACTGTATGACAAGACCAAGCAACAAACTTTTATTTGAACAAATTAGGTGAAGGTACGACAACGAAAATACACCTGCTTGTTGCTTTAACTTCATTCAACAACATTTCAAAATCATGAAAAATGGATTTATATATATTTTTTCTTATATTTATCACGAAAATAAAGTGAAAAGAAAAGTAAAATGAAAATGAAAAAAAGACGAAGAAAAAAAAATAATATTTTAAGTACCCAAATCATAATAATAATTGAAAATACATAAAGCGTGTCATAAAATTTGATTTACACGTTTAAACATTTACATTAATCATTTCAATGAAAAATATATTTTTTTTTGTTATGTGTTGTTACTTTTCTTTTTTCTTCTTATAATTTGAAAAGAGAAATAAAAAAGTGATGAAAATGATATTGAAAGAGAGAATGTTTATAAAGATATTTGATCGTTTTTCTTTGAATAAATCAAATGAATGAGATGAAAATTTAATTTGAGTGATGACAAATAAGGTATCAAATAAAGAAATTTGAATAAATTCATAAATCAACCTCTTTCCATGTGATGTCTCATTCAAGTGTAGATAAAAATGATTAACTCATTCGCGTCATCCGTTGCGTCAACGCAACACCTACTTTGAGGTCACTTTTCACGTTCAAATTAAAAAATTTCTTTGTCAATCTTTTTTAGAATCTTAATTTAAGATATTTTTCAGCAAACAGTTGAATCGTTTTTGAATTTAAACCAAAATCTAAAAAATTATGAGCTAAACTTTTAAGAAAGATCGCGTATTTTTCATTCTCGTACAAGATTTCTGTATATATTTGTGTAGCACTTATACGTATTTTGTTTTGGCTCTCCTGTAAAATTTTTGTATGAAACCTGAAATTTTCATCGAAGAGAAAAGTATTCACTTTTACCTAAAGAATAGATCATAGAAGAACTTTTTGTTCAAAACTCATTATTTCTAGGAGCGGCGTCGAATGAGTTAATTTGAGTAAAGCTCAATGATTTTCAATGAAAATTGTTTGCGAATAAATATTAAATTTGAAATTCAAAGGGTTAACCATCATGACCTCGGTTTATGGTTTAAACTGAAATAAAATCAATAATAAATTTATAAATAAAATTAAAATTTTCACCGTAATTGAATTTCACACAAAATAATCAAATGAACGGCTTCATTTTATTTTTATTTTGATAACGATTTGTGTCAAAATCATTTAATTAAAACCAAATAAATAAACAAGGATAGTCAATATCAATGAATTGACATTCAACTGATCGTGAATTTGCAATTTTTTATTTCAATTTCAATGTTTTTTGTAAATAAACGTCACTGACACGACAACTAAATTGACAGGCTCTGAAAACAGTTTTCAAGGAATTAAGCGACATTTTAGACGTTTATGTGCTATCTGGGTTCTGGAAACCTTACATTTAAAATTTGTTTAAATGAAATAGACTTAAAAAAAAATAAAAGTATAATAAAATGAATAAAGTAAGAAATAATTGGATGTTATTTAAATAAAATATAAAATATTCATCATATTAAAATTTTACAATGTACATCCCTCATTAAAATCATTTCTTTGCAATTCTGAACGTCATAACAAGATTTAAATAATAATAATGATAAAAATATTGTAAATAATTCATTGAATGCAAATTCAAAAAGTCAAGATGCCGTTTTTTACTTGAATGATGTTTGTTTGAATTTTACATTGAAAAATATGAATGAGTAAACAAGTAAATAAGAAAATTGCAAGAGCCTGAAGTACATTGAGATAAAAATAATTGTAAAGTAACATGAATAACCAATTAATTATTCTTCTTTTCAATAAACTTCTACTTGATTTTTCTCACAAGAGGTCTTAAATTGAATTTTACAGAAAATTGTATAAAGAGAAATTTTGTTTTAAAATTCATGATTAGTTTCAATGAAGTTTCCTTTTTATCTGAATTGAATCGAAATATAAAATATGTGAAATATTACAAAATCGATCGTTTTGACAAGATATAATATTGCTCATTTTTTACAGATCATTGAGCAATTTCATTTATAAAATGTTCTGTTTTGTTTTCAGTTTATTTTAATCTATTGGTTGACCATAAAAGAGAGTGAGATCGATAAATCTCCTGAAATTTGAGGCATTTTGGCAAGAAAATCCACTCAATTTATAACATTTCATGTGAAATTGAGTCAATTGACTTCCATGTGACCTTTTTTCCCTTGTAAATTATCCTCATTTATCACAATTTAACCTTCATTGGAATCGAAAATCATTGGAAATGCACTTATTTCATGGATTCAATGATACATTTAGTAAATTTACACAACCAGTATCAAAAAATTTAATACATTTCAGTTTTTTATCCAATATAATTTTCAATTCAAAGTGAATTCAAGCAGTAATTTAAATTACAGATAATCAGTTAAAATACAACATTGTGATATTATAATAATATAAATATTTTAAGTCTAACATATATAAATGTCATGTTAAATAAAATAAATATATCTCTCTTTTTTCCCATTCAATGTTGAATATGAGGAATGTACGATTATAAATGAAAACAAAGAGACAGAGGCACACAATAATAATGTCGAATCCATTCAATTTATATATTTAATCAAGTGAAAAATTAATACAAATAAAAGATTTTGTGTGATTTAAAATATGTGCTAACATACATATACAAGTTATATGTCATATGATGAGAAAAATGGGAAATTAAAGGTTACATGTGACTTTGTATCTGTTTCATTGTTCATTTAAAATTAAAAAAAGGGAAAGTCTTCTCTGAAAAGAAATCGATTTAATTTTTTACAATAAAATTTTAACATTGATTTTTTTTTTCTGTTTCTCTTTCAGTGGCTTATTTAAATTTGGGTACATCACTTATAGCCTTAGGACGATGCCAGGAAGCAGCAAATGTGTTGAGAGAAGGTTCACTGCTCGATGGCACTGGATTACGTGATAGATCGGCACATGATAACGCCAGAATAGCTTCACTTCTGCAATTAGGCGGTTTGTATGCTGAACAAGGAAAATTACAGCGAGCACTTGCCGTGTATCGTGAAGCTCTGCATAATTTGCCAAATAGTTATCCACCTCAGGTGAGATTTGAAATTTAAATTTAATGACAATGAGGATTTTTTCTTATGAAATTACTGACATTTAAAAAACGAAACACACGCTTCGATTTGAGCAAGAAACAAAATTGAGCATTTTTTGTCTTGCTTTCTTTTAATGTAACCATCATCCACAAGGACGTTATTCCCGATTCAGCCATTGGCTGGTTTTAGGTGTCGTTATGCCCGGTGAATTAATCTTGAGAATTACAAGTTTTAGAGATTCATCAACTTAGACAGAAGTCAATAAAGTTGAGTTGTGATGGTTTTAGAGACCCATGAACTCAATTACAAGTCTTAGAAGTTGTTTTGATGGTTTTAGAGATTCAATAACTCAGACAGGAGTCAATAAAGTTGAGTTGTAATGGTTTTAGAGATTCATGAACTCAATTAGAAGTCTTAGAAGTTGTTTTAATGGTTTTAGAGATTCATTAACTCAAATAGGATAAGAAGAGTGCATTACTTGAGCTTCATTTTTATTTTCTTTGAACAAGTATGTGTTTTCCAAATTCTTAATTTACTGCGGTAGTTTATTGTAATCAGAGAGTCTTTTATTAAGTAAGCTATTGAAGTGCAAATGGTAGCACGATATTGTATGATAAAATTAGTTCTATTTCTTGTGTGGTGTTGTGTTTTATATTCCCAATTTTGATTTCATGGATGAGGGTCATTCCATCACTTTTCTCTTCAGCTCTCTTATTCTCATATTGTCTGTAAAAACCAAAAAAATATAAGTACTTAGTCAAATGAGAAAAGTTTGAAAAATAAAGTTTTCTTTGTACATTACAATACATGCATAAATTGTGTTATGTCAAAAAATGTTAAAAATTCAAACAGATTGCAAGACACTTACTTATTTATTTGAAAAAAAAAGTTTAATAATAAAATGCTTCGTAACAACGCAAAAAAAATTTCAAAACATGTCGTTTGAATTTTTTTTAATAAAAAAGAAATTTTCAATAAAATTTTACTTGAAAATTAACAGCTCAGTTATGAAATTGCAGATCCAAATCAGTGAAAATTTGCTCATTTTATTTTGCTTTCACTTTGATATCGAATGAACTTAAAATTTTACTTGTTTACAGCGAATTTCACTCTGAAATGAAAATTAAAAGAAAAAGTAGAAATTCTTCAACATCTTAATTTAATTTTAATGATTATTAAAACTTTTTTTCTTTCATTTCAAGGAGAAGTCTTGAAACACAACTCTCTTTATGAATAAAATTATAAAGAATCAACACAAAAAAAACTACTTTTATAAGTAATTTATTTAAGAGGAGTTTTAATCTGATGCAATTATTTGATTTAACAAACATTTTCATTCATTTTCTTACTTATTCAAGTTTCTTATTAACATTTTCTTTCTTTCCTCATATTTTTTTTTCGTCTCAGATGATGAAAATAGTTACATAATTTTACCATGATTTACTTGAAAACGAACGATTTTGAGTTGATATGAGTTGATCCAAAAAAAGATTTAATATGTCATGTTTGTGTTACAAAAGGATTATTTTGTGTTCATAAAATCCTTTTTTTTTTTGCTTATTATTATTGTTATTATTACATAATATTTAAAGGGAACAAAATAAAATACTCATAAATTTTTTTTCCTCATCTTCATGGATCAAATAAATATATTTTCACATTTGAACATGGAAATATTTTTTTGTTATATGTATGTAAAAAAAATACAAAAAATAAATATGTAATATAAAATGAATATAACTCAAATCTCGGTTGAGACTGGCTTAGGAAATGATTAAAAAAGGATATTATTATGTTTTTTTTTACATAAATTTTGTATGTGCGTGTATTTTCATAAAAATTAAAGAGTTATGGGGAATTTTAATACCTGGTTACGGTGATGAAATTTTTTTTCAATTTCAAAGGGTTTCATTTCGACAGAAAAATGCCAAATACAGGTCATTCATGATCCTAATTGCCATGAAATTAGAATAATTTTAAAAGTTCACATTAAATTAGGTCATATTAAATGATTTTTTTTACATTTTAGGGTATTTATCATCGGTTGGGTGACGTTTTCGCCAAACTAAATCAATGGACTGAGGCTGAGAGGTTTCAATTGGCAGCTTTAGATGCCCAACCCGATCATTTAGGTGCCCATATCAGTTATGGGAAAATGTTGGCATTAAATGTAAGTTGAAATTAACATTAAATTGAAAATTAATTCATGATAAAAATACAAACAATTATAATTACAGAACAGCAGAATAAGTGAAGCGGAACATTGGTTTAAACGTGCCCTCAAATTAGCTCCTAATGATGCCAGTGTACATCATCATTATGGTAAGTAATGTAATTACATCTAAAAATTCATATCAAATCATGCATTTTACAGTGAAAAGAATGAGTTTTAAATTAAATTTTCGCTCTTTACATACAAACACACACACCAATAAATAAACAAACTCAACCACTCATTCAAACTAATTTAATGAAGTCAAAAATCATACGGAATCTATTTTATTATTATTATTACATGTCACAGCACCTAATTAATTTAATTGCAGTATATAAAGGTGTTCTTTGTATGTGCATAGTAATAAATTATTGTTTATATAATATCATTTTAATGTAATATTAAAGTGCTGCAACAAACACTCACACTAATTTAATAAATTTGATATATATAAATAATTGCATACAGAACACTTTCATGTGGATGAGACACTTACAAATCGTTTCAAAATTGAAATTCAGATTGGATATTAAAATAAATGGGAATTGATGTAATTTAATTCAATTTAATCATGACATTTAACTCGCTCGAAACTTATTAATTTATGAATTTATTTTTAATTAGCACCAGGAATTTAACAGAGAGAGTTGACTGTGATTGGATATTTTATTTTTAAACCGTTTTTTTTCTTGACTAAAAATTAATGAAATTGGGTTGAAACTAATGTAGAATTTTAGTTTGCCTAGCAAAATAATAGTTTTAATATCAAATTTGAATTTTCACCTGCAGTTAAATTAAATTTTGTATTTTTTTTCTGTATTTTACTGTTTAAATAAGAGAAAATAATAGAACATGAAAAATTAATGCAAGTGCATATTTTATCACATACTCGTAAGATGTGGAACGCAAGTTCTACTCGTAAGATGTGGAACGCAAGTTCTACTCGTAAGATGTGGAACGCAAGTTCTACTCGTAAGATGTGGAACGCAAGTTCTACTCGTATGATGTGGAACGCAAGTTCTACTCGTATGATGTGGAACGCAAGTTCTACTCGTTAGATATGGAACGAAAATTCTGCAACTTAGACATTAAACTGCTGATAAAATGATGAACTAAAAGCGCATTTTTTCTATTTAATATTCACTTTAAAAAAAAAAAATGTTATATTTATCTTTTTCTGCACTCACTCACATTCAAGTTAAACATACACATTTGATATAAGCCAGTCAACACAATAGATCAAAGTGTATATTTTCGTATATTAATATAATAAAATGTATAATATGTGCACAGACTTGTGCAAACATTTTTATTATGAATAAGGTTTAGTTATTTTATTTTATTATTTGTACACTCGAGGCAATTTTTTTCCCACTCAATGCTTTAAATAATAACATTAAGTCCCTAAATGAATGAATTCATTTAATAATAAACTAAAAATATAAAAAAATACAAGGATGACACACACACATAACATTTTCAAATCATGATATGTATTAGAGCGAATGTTTTAATTATGATAATTTATCTTTTTGTATCCTCTCATAAAATTAACTCAATTAAAATTAAAATTTTATTTCATTGCAGCTGAATTCCTTCAATCCTTGAATCGCATCGACGAGTCATGTCAAAGTCGTATCAAGGCAGCTGAATTGAGTCCCTCAGATTATTCACTTGTTGTGTCAGCAGCAACTTCCCTCAGACTCCTTGACCGCAAAATTGAAGCTGAAAAATGGTATCGTCTTGCTGTGACCTTGAGGCCAAATGATGCTCGTGCTCACACAAATTTAGGTGCAATTCTGCATTTACTTGGCAGAAGCAAGCAAGCTATTGCAAGTTACAAGGAAGCACTCAAATTACAACCGGGAGATCCCACAACATTAGCTAATTTAGCAAAACTTAATTCGAGCGTGTAAATATTTGAATATAAATTGAAATGAGCTTTACATTTAAATGGAATTTAATACCAAGAAAAAAAATCCAATTCAACTGAAAAATTGTACAGATAAACTTAATTTAAAAACAAAATGAAAGTAATTTAACTGACAAATCAAAAAGAAAAAAAACGAGTTAAAACAAGATTAAATTGAATGAGATTAAAAGTAATCATTAAATAAACATTAAATTAAAATAAACCAACAAATTATTACTATAATTATAGAATATTGTTACAAGAACTTTATTATTAAATTAAATGAATATGAAAAAAAAATATTTAATATATAAATTAAATGAAAACTGTAATAAAATAATCAAAGAAAACAAGAAAAAAATAAAATTTGAAATATAAAATTATCAGAAAAAATTTAATTTTGATTGAGTGTTTTTCTTATTAAATTTCAATTTATTGAGTAATATAATTAATATCAGTTGAGTCTTCCTATTATACTGTTTTTCTCAAATTTGATTTTTTTTTTGTTATGTTGTCAATAATAAATTTTAAAAAGACTTTCTATGATATTTTATGAAATTTGTTGACAGGTAAGTAAATTTCATTAAAGATGGTTGTTTTTCATGGCAACAATGTTTTTCGTTTCTAATGAATTAAAATTGAATATTTTTGTAAATATTGTTGAAATTTAATTTAATCATGAAAAAGCCTGGTATTTTACAAAATTTATTTCAACTTTTTATAATGAAAACGCCTGGTTATTTTTTATGTTTTTCACTGTAACTTACACTATTGCGAAAACTATACGAGACTTTTAACAAGAAATTTGTACAATTAAAACGCCTGGTATTTTATAATTTCTGTTTGTCTTCAAATGATAACGCCTGGTTTTTTTTAATTTTTTAACAATATCTAACTTTTAAATGGAAACATCCGGTTTTTTTATGATTTTTTTTGATAATATCTAACTTATATCTTGAAATTTTGAATTGAATATTTTCCTTTAATCGTTTATGAAAATGAAATTTCTTCCTTTTGCAAAATATAAAGAGATAAAACCCTTATCTCTTTATTAGAATCGTCATAATGTCACACACATCACAAAATTTTATGAGAGACCATCTATTTCACTCATTCAAAACCATTTTGGTACAAAAATTGCCACACACACACACATTGAATTTAGTATCCAAATAAGGTAAGAAGTCATTTTTGTATGTGTCTGTTGAAGAAAAAAGAAAAAAAAATACAATACGTGCAAATTAGTGTTTGACCAATTTCAATACTTTTCCAAAGGGTGTCTTAATGCGTCGTATTTTATTATGATTATTAAAAATGTATGTAACACAAAGATAGGCATACCAGATACTTTTGCTGGAAAATCGGGACTAGTGAAATTAAAAATCGGGATTTGAAAGCAAAAAGCAGGACAGTTGAAATCTATTCATTTTTAACTAGACTGAAGTTATCAACGACCTTATCAACAATCTTGTCAGCCTCGAGGAGTGACTTTTTGGACCCCTAGGATCCTTCCCGACACCTTCGCAGTGTGCATCAACGACTTTTGTCTTGACTTTCTATTTTTTTGCTGTTTTTCAACTTTTTCTTAGTGTATATCATAAAATTAGTTCTCATCGCCCTCTGAAGTATCCAATCGATACCCAGATACAAGACGCTGTAATTTTTGATTCTCCATCGATCGGCATCCTCATCAACGACTTTTTCCTTGGATAATTTTTGGGAAAGTTTTTTGACTTTCCTGATAATTACATTTCCAATGTTAAAAATCAATTGATCGATTCAAAAATCGGGATTGTCCCGCCCAAAAGTGCACAAATGATATGCCTACACAAAGAGGAAAAAAAAAGTCTTTTACTTTTATTACCCTACAAATGTTTGGTCCTTTATATTTCGACATGTTAGCAACAAAACTGTTTGTGAGTGTAAACGTGATTGTGTGCAATAAATTCGAGCATAGTTAAAGACAGACATCATCTTAACTGGATCTTAACCATTTTTTTTTTGAATTTCATCACCATATCAACGAGTAGAATCTTGCAATGTGTATGATAAACTGTATTTTTACGTGATTTAATATATGAAAATTATCAAATATGTGAATGTATCATCAAGGTAAAATGTGTGTAAGTAATTATTGTTATTCACATATTTTTATTTTTATCACTGTAACCCCCAAAATTAGTTCCATTTGAAATGAGAAAAGAAAATTTCACTTCAAAGCAACAAATGTTGTTACAATGAAAAAAATGAAAAGAAAAATATGAGTGTGTAAATTTCATTTTATATATCAAAAAAAAGAAAAGAAATAAAATGTAATAAAAAAGAAATTCTTTTGAAAAAAAAAGTTATAAAGGTACGTGGCATAATAATAATCACAATTCAAGAATAAAATGAAAGAAAAAAAATACAAGATTTATCTATTTCAATGTTAACGAAATGGCAAAGTGTATCAATTTCACATTATGAATTGTTATCGCGTCTCCCCAATTTTTTATACATTTATATGGATTCTGTTTTTTCCCTAACCATCATTGTGTTGAATTGTGTGTGTGTGTTGTATCATTAAATAAATGAAATTGTTATCAATGTCACGAAGACGACATTCAAAAAATATAGACAGAAAGTAACCAAAGAAAGATTTTTTCTTATATTAAACAAAAATCTAACATGTTTTTTTTGTCATATATTAGGGGTGTTCACAATTTGATTTTCATTCTCAACCATAATCAGTGTGACATGAGTGGGAGTAAAATTCAATTAAATCTGAGACTCAAAAATGAAATTGAAATAAATTTCAATATAAATCACAAACTTTATCTCAAGTTCATGGAGACCCCTAATCACAAAGTGTGACATTTTCAATATTCTACTTAAAAAAAGACGAAAAAATAAAAAATTGCACGCACCGATGAACTGTGAACTGTGTGAGATTTGTTCCTTTTTATTCGTAACATTCCTAACTTTAAATATTAACAAAAAAAAAGTAAAAAAAGTGAACGATCCAAATCAAAATGAATAAATAATATCTTTGTGAACGCACTTCTTCACAAATTTAACAGTGAACATCTTGAATTGACAATAGAAAAGTTGAAATGTAATTTTGAACATTATCTCGCCTTATTTGTACTGATGATTTTTACGTGTATTCTCTTTTTTTCTTTTTATTTTCTGAACTTTGAATAATCTGAAACTTATGTTATTTTATTACACAAAAGAAAATTTGAATTTAAATCGTATTTTGATATTCTGTGAGCATTTTATTTATTTATTTACAAATTGACATAAACTGACAGTGACTGTTCCGATTGACAAATTGCATTATAATGAAATTTTAAGAACGAATTTTCACAAAAACAAAAATTTAATGTTAAATTCTTTCAATGACTTTTTTTCATTAAATTTTAACGGAAAACCTCCCAAAAATACAATAAAAATGTGAATTAAGGCACTTCCTTGTATCATTAATGAATATTTTATCACCCTGAATAGAGCAGTTGATTACCAATCAATCTTTTCTACCCTTTAATTTGTTTCTTTCTCATACAAAATTCCATTCATATTCCGTTTCTTTATGACCTTTTTCACCACAACAACAATCAAAATATGACAATGTATCGTTTTTTATTTGCGTGTCACTAAATTAGCTTTTCTCTATTTTCACACAATATTACCAACACAAATAAAAATAAAGAAACAAATAATAAACTAAAATCACGCCACTTTTCTTTTTACTTTTTTTTCTTTCTTATGCTATTTGTTAAAGAATACACACAAAACACATTCACTCATTAATATAACATTAATATTTTTCAACAAAAAACTTCTCCCTTCTTTTCATACAAAATTTTGTTTGGTTTTGAAGACTAAATCACCTTTTCATGTTAAATTTATTGTCAGAAAATTTTTATTGTTTGCGGTTTGTAACTGTTTAATTTCATTAATGAAGCTGTTTTGTATTTTATTTTTTTTTATATATTTATTTTCATACTACTATGGCACTGCAACAAAGGCACCAAGGTACTCAATTGTACAAAAGTTTGTTATTTGGATACTTTTTTGATCGAAGAAAGAAAAAATATATCATTATTATTATCCAATTCATTGTTAACGTTATGCAAACAAAAAAACACACGTCAAAAAAAATATTTTTTTTTTGTTTGATTTTTGAGGGAAAAATATGCCTCTTTTGTGTTAATATTATATTATTATTATTATTATTATTATTATTATTATTATTAGTATTTTGTGTTTGATGTTATAATTTGGTAGGTGGGAAAAAGATTTATGTTTAATTTAATGCCATTCACCATTCAATAATAAATAGAAAATGTGTATACTTTGTTGATGCTGCCCTGATTTGGAAAATTGATTCATGTTTCATTTAATTTCAATTATATTAAAAAATATTAGCGGACTCAAACTTGAGATAAGAGAACCCTGCCTTAGGTCTTCAGAGCAGATCAGATTTATAGGGCGGCTATTAAGCCTGTAGTCTGGCCATCAGTCTGACCCATCGTGCTTACCCGTTATTGTTAAAGGCCCTAGCTTTTATCCTGTCATCCTGTTCTGTATAGTAGTTAGTAGCTATTTTTATAGTATTAGTTTTTAGTAATAGTTAGTAAGTTATTGGTAGTTGTAGTTAGTTTAAGTAATAGACTTTAGTCTTAGATTTATGAATGTTTGAAATATTACTTTAAAGAGGAGTTGAAATACAGGTCTGTCTGGATCTGACACTTGAACTGAGAAGATCAAATATTAAATACATCCAAAGCAGTGACCTCTTTTATTTAGCCTTTAACTCAAATTGAGTAATCGGAAAAAAGGACATTTGAGATTGTAAAGTTTAATGGCCGGAGTGAAAATCGAACTGCCAACACGCTAACCACTGTATCGAAAAATCCCTCAGGCCTTAATAAGGATTTTACTAAAGCTGTTAAAAGAGACTCCTAGGAATGAGCCATTTTTGTAAACTAGCCTATATCAATGAGATCACATGTTGAATACGCACCTTCCGTATGGTTTCCACATCATATGGTACATGTATCCCGCCTTAAGAGGGTGCAGCGAAGATTCACCCTATACGCGATGATGAAGAGTGGAACTTGCTCGTTTGAAAATCGTCCATCATACGATGATCGTTGCACAAATCTGGGTCTACAGTCACTAGAAATGCGAAGGAACATAACGTGTTGTATGATAGCCCACGACATCTTGACCGGTAGGACGGACAGTTCCTTTATCCGCAACCTTTTTGTACTGAAGCAAAATCTATACTACACGGTTTGTCGAAAACTTTGTGATCCCATTTAGAAGGACTTATTACGGTAGATTTGATCCCACAATGATCACTACTACGGTTTGTCAAAGTCACCACGAAAATGGAAGGAGCAGGAGGCGCTTTTATTTAGTTTTTTAAGATTTTATTGTAATGATTTTTTGTCGAAAAGAAGGGTTTTTTATGCCGATGGCTTTTTTAAATCCTCAATACAGTCCTGGGCTTCGGCCTGTTACCACTGAATAAATAAATAAACATAAATTGCTTAAAGCCAGAATTAAGTGAACTAGAATTCGGGTCATTTTACTCCTCATGTCCCGCATCGCGTCTCGCACGCCACCCATCTAACTTTTTGCCAAACGTAAAAACTTTCAAATACAATTCAACGCTGTCAACCCTGAGTACATCAAAAATAGACATTAAATTTCTTCCTTAAAGTCCTTTCACCTCCTCATATAAAAATAAGGCATTTATTCAAATAAGGGCAGCTCAAATTTCGTGGTTTACAAGTCAAATTAACTCAAGTGTATACATTCATATTATTTTTTCTATCCGTTCCTTCAAATAAATTATTAATACTATTTATTTTGATTTGTGTGCTTAGTACCTGATCAAATTCCGATTATATTTGAACAGACAAAAATTTTACCCCATTATTTCAAGTCCATCACAAACAAAAAATCGAAAAAAAAATTAAATGAACGAATTGTTGAATGTGATGATTTACCTGATGCAAACACACACAAAAAATGAATAAAACAAACAAAGAAGGTAATGTGATTAATAAAAGACAATCATTTGACGTTTTTCTAAAGTTCAGATTGTATCAAAATATTTTCCCCTTGAAACCCCGCGTATAATAACCTAAAGTTATTAAATTTTTTTGTGAATTACTTTTCCTTGTTCTCCTTCTTTGTGTGTGTGTGTGTGTGTGGGTTTAAATTTTGAAAGGAAAATGTGTGTCACATTGTTATAAAAAGAAAAAATAAAATAAAAGTATGTTAACTTTGAATAAGGAAAGTAAAAAAAAAATTATGCAAAACATGAACGAGACAAGAATTTCCTCTCATTATTTAATCAAACCATCATTATTTTCTTCGTCTTTTTTATATTTTTATGATTATCATTTTTTTCTTTCATGAAATTTTTCTCTTTTTTTTCATTAATAATGTAAAAATATACAAAGAAATATAACATAATATGATGATGTTAAAAAAAAATGAATTGAAAGAGGAAAACAGTGACATAACCATTGCTACCAGTGAAATTATTATCTCCTTCTCTTGTTGTTCGGTTCCCTTGAGTCAGTGAATAAATTTTATTATTAATAAATTTACAGAGGGTCTTTTTTCATTTCAAATGTTGGTGTGCAGCGACGTTACTCACATTCAACACTCTCTCAGTGAATTTCAACGTAGCATGTCATGTGTGATGTTTCTGTGACACAATTTCTTTTCCAATTCCTTTAATTAAAGTAGATTAGCAAAGAAATTTATGAGATGACTTTGTTTTGTCTAAAAATTGTAAATTAACCACCCTGTTACACTTTTCTCCAATTTTTTTTTCTCAAAAATTAAGCGCAGGAAAAATATTTTTTTTTTTAAATGAGATGACAATCTTCCATTTATACAATCTTAAAAATCCAAAATATTTATGGAATTTTTTCTTTTATTTCATTCATTTGATGTAAAATGTAATTTTATTTTAACGTGCCATGTTTAACAACATTCACATTGACAAAAAAAATCGTATAATAGAGGGACAAAATATTGAAAACCGAATATTAAAATGCGTTGTGAATTTCAAATCAGCTCAATAATTCACGTAGAGGGCAAAAAGCTGAACGACGATGTACCGATAAAAATAATAATAAGAAGAGCAACAAAAAAAAAGTGAACGATGATGATGATATTGAGCACAGTAAACACACACGTATAGATCTATGGAGTGAAAAAAAATGTAATAATAAAATGGTTGAATAATAATCTATTGGAAAATTTTATCATCGTTCATGCTTTTTATGTTTCATCTTCTTATAAAATTTATATTTAATAATAATTTCAATTTCTTGTTGGTGTGGTTGCAATTTCTTGTTAGAGCTTTATTTTATTATTAAATATTTAAATTTGATACAAATTGAATAAATTCCTCATTATTACATTTTTTTCTTTTTATTTCATTCAATATCATTGGTTATCGTTTTTTGATCGAAATTTAATTCTGTAAATATTTGCCTATGAAATGAATGCAAATTTTTGTTTCACTTTATTATTAGAATTTTTTTATCATCAAACTTTGCATGAGATAGGAAATCTCTCGAGGCCTTGATTATACAAATGCGAATTCATGTGAACACATATTTTTTTGTAAATACTTGTTGTTATTCTTGATTACATTGAAAATATTGTTTATTGTCTAAAACTTTTGAATAAATTGAAAAAAAAAGTTTTCTTTTTTCTTCCATGAAATGTAAATTGTAAATTAAATGTGAAAATAAATTGTTGAGTTTATGTTGTTGTTCAGTAAAATTATGATAATTGTTCATAAATAAAGTTTGGAAAACAATAATAATAAATAATTTACTCAGAAATGAATTTGAAATTGTTCATAAATTTTTATTAAATTTGAAAGGGTTTTAAGAGGAAATTTTTTCATGAAAAATTTAAGCACATTTCTTGAAAATGTCGGTATTGTAGGTGGTCATGCTGTTCATCCGTCTGTGTAAGCCAATCATTGAAAAAAGTTGACAATCATTGAAAAATTTCCCCAATCCTTAAAACATGTCGCCAATCATTAAAAAATGTTTCCAATCATTAACAAGTTGCCAATCATTACAAAACAACGCCAATCATTAAAAAAAATGTTACCAATCATTGAAAAATGCCACCAATCAAGAAAAATAGTTGACAATCATTGAAAAATGTTGCCAATCATTAAAAAATGTCACAAATCATTGAAAAATGTCGCCAATCATTAAAAAATGTCACAAATCATTGAAAAATGTCGCCAATCATTCAAAAAATGTCGTTAATCATTGAAAACTGTCGCCAATCATTGAAAAATTACACCAACCATTGAAAATGTCACCAATCATTGAAAAATTGACGCCAATCATTGAAAAATGTTACCAATCATTGAAAAATGTCGCCAATCATTAAATTATTGCCAACCTTTTAAAACTGTCGCACAAACAATGAAAAATGTCACCAAAATGGCCGCAAAACCTAAATTTTGACCTGAAAACCTAAAAAAAAACATGTTTGCAACTTCAAATCGACAAAATCGTGAGTTTTTTCATTTTAATGAAATGCACTGAAAATAATTTCATCTAATTTAAATTAAAAAAAGAAAAATTTAAATACAAACAAAAATATTTGTTATTCAAAACTTGATTTCTTGTTTATTTATCAAGATTTACTTTCAGTATAAACATTCAAAATAAAATAATAATCTAAGAGAAAATATCATTTACAGTAAGATAATTTTTAATGTAAATTTTTAATTAAAAATTTTACCTTTACACTTTTTTTTCATTCATATAAATTTTTTTCCCTAGACAAATTATTTGCAAGAAAGAAAACTGATTGTACCTGATGATTAATATTATTATTATTTTCAAACGTGTAAAGCATAGAAAATTTCTCTTTTTTTCATTTTACAAAGTTATTTTAGATAAAGGAATCTTCATTTTCATCATTTTTCAGTTTAAGACTGTGTTAGTTTGTCTTTCAATTTATTAATGAACTTAATTATGAATTCATTGCAGCAGTAAAGTTACTTCAATATGATTTTGTACTATGAATAAATAAAATATTAATTAAAATTTGAGGAGAAATTGAAGGCTTTCCTTTGCTTTTTATTATTATTTTTTTTGTATGGACTCTCAAATGATGGGTTGAAATGATAAAATTATGAAAAGAAAACATATTTTTTATGGCATTTAAAATTATTTCTTTGAAATTTTTTTAATATTATAGTTAGAGGAAAAGAAAAAATCAGTTCATAATTTAAAGCCAAAGAAACTTATAAATTGCAATGGAAATGTGCAAAAAGAGAGTTATGAGACTAAAATGAAGCCTTGAAAATGAAATGTAATGCAATTCATCTAATACGACTTGTAACCTATCACGACTCATTCCAAGAAAGTTAAAATCCGTTATAATTAACATTAAATTTATTCACAAGCCACAAAATGATTTTGTTTACACTGCAAGTTGAAAACGCATCGCAGTACAAAGTGATTTGGTTTGCAGTCGGAGATCTTTGATTGACATTTTGAATGACATTTTTATCGCATTCACTGTAAATTTGTAAAAAAATCCGTTAACTTTGAGCACTCTTCAAGCCCACATTTATAATGCGATGTGGTTTCGGTGTATTTTCAACTAACGGTGTATGACGCACCAAATTTCTCACGAATGCACTTCAATACAACCAGAAATATGTTATGTCTTGAATCTAAATAACAAGTTCTTCGAAAATGGATTCCAATTCTACAAGTCGTCATACATTCACACACACACATGTACAATGTACACACAAAACTAGCATCATTAATAATAATCTTGAGTGAAGTTTTAGTTTGTTGTTTGCAACTCAACTTATTTATGGTTAGAATATGAAAATTTACTCTTTTATACATTTCATAATAATAGTAATGCATTTAAATATTATGATTAAATATAACTGTGTGTGTTTGTGCGGTGGTCTAGAAACTTTTATATGTAATTTACATGAAAATCCAGTCAGTCAATGGAAAATATGATGAATAACTTTTTCTAGCTTGTTAAATGTATATTAGATGTGTTGAATTCATCAGTGATGGATTAATCTAATAAAAGCATTACGATTGTTATAACTTGAAAATTGTTTCTATGAAATTCTCTTAGCAAAAATCGCTTTTCTTTTTTAGGTATTTTGATAATCAATTCCAAAAACTTGCTATGACTCAACAATCATGATAACAAATTTCTGTTAAATAACCACTCTTTAGTTCAATTTCGAAAATACAAAGCTTTTAAATCTACTTAAACATTAGTTTTCTAACGAGTAACGTAGTTGCTTGTTGGTTTGCCAGTCTATTTGTTCATTTGAACGATTTTCCTGACATTTATTAATCGAAATCGGATATGAAATTTTCTCTTGCTAGTCATGGTAAAGCATGATGGACATATGGTGTGATTTAATTTACATCAACATTTCAAATAAATGGAGGTAAATTAAAAGGATGCGTTGATTTTGTTTAATGAAAGTGCATTTTTTGTTCGGTTATTAAAAAATGTCAAAAATTTGAAAATGTGCTCAAATTGAATTGAAAATGAAACTAATAGAACCCTGAATTCTTAAAGTAAAAAAAATGAGTTGAAAATGAAACCCTGAATACTGAAAGTAAAAAGACTGAGTTGAAAATGAAACCCCGAATACTTAAAGTAAATAAATTGAGTTGAAAATGAAACCCTAAAATACTTAAAGTAAAATTATTGAGTTGAAAATGAAACCCTGAATACTTAAAGGAAAAAAATTGAATCGAAAATGAAACCCTGAATACCTAAAGTAAAAAGATTGAGTTGAAAATGAAACCCTGAATACCTAAAGTAAAAAGATTGAGTTGAAAATGAAACCCTGAGTACTTAACGGAAGAAATTGAATTGAAAATGAATCCTTGAATGCTAAAAGGAAAAAGATTGAGTTGAAAATGAAACCCTGAATACTTAATGGAAAAATTTGAGTTGAAAATAAAACCCTGAATATTTAAAGTGAAAAGGTTGAGTTGAAAATGAAACCCTGAATACTTAAAGGAAAAAATTGAGTTGAATATGAAACCATGAAAAACTTAATGGAAAAATTTGAGTTGAAATTGAAACCCTGAATACTTAAAGTAAAAAGATTGATTTGAAAATGAAACCCTGATTACTTAAAGGAAAACTTTAAGTTCAAAATGAAACCCTGAATGGTTAAAAGTACAATGATTGAGTTAAAAATGAAACCCTGAACACTTTAAAGAAAAATTTCCGTTGAAAATGAAAATAAGACAGATCCACTTTCATGCCCAAAATACACATTTTCATCTTTATCATTCAGCAAATCAATGAAAAAGTGATTACTGTAAACACCTATCCCTGAATTAATTTCAATATACTCGAAAATGACATGCACAGATAAAATAAACCGATATGCGGTTTTCCTATTATTTGAAGTATTTTCCTTTTAATACACTTTTGTTTTTTTTTTGTATTTTAAGGTGTGTTTTTAATGTAATAAAATTAAATTAAATTAATATCAAGAGCTGATAATAAATATTAAAGTTAAAATGATGAAAAAAGGGGTTTGGTTCATAAAAGAAAATCCAAAACGCGTGAGTTTTTTCATATATCATAATCCTGAACATCACCGTGCTTTAAAAAACATTTATATATTGCGTGCTGAAATCAATTGACTAAATGATGAAGGTTTTCTTTTATTTATATATTAAATTTATTAATAATCATAAACACAATTCCCATATTTTGAGTTTTATATTGGAAAAAGGGTGAAAATTTATAGGTAGGCGTGTTACTATTTTATTAGGTGATAAAAACTTGTTAATTGATTTATTCAAATTCTTAAAAGGTTTTTTTTTCTTATTTCATATATAAAACACTTTACTGTCTGGCTTCAATTATCTCATCATCTCTTTATTTATTTGTTTAGCAGTGAGAAAAATTAGCTTAACATTTTCACGCATAACATTTTTATGTATCAAAAGGCAACATAAGAGCAATTTATTGCACGCTTTCATCAAACGCACACATTAACATTCATACATTTTTTTTTCTATGTAATTTTTAACCCGTGTATGGATATGAATTGAAAGAGGAAAAATGTTAAATTACATGATGTCGTTTATGTGAATTTATTTTTTTTTATTTATATCAAAAGTTTTTCTACAAAAATTTATTCACAACGCATTTGCTTATCAAAAGCCTGTGTATCACAATTTTTCTCATCTCATCTCATCACATCTCGTATTTGAATGTAATTTTTTTTTATATAAATTAAAGGATTTTCTGTAGCACAAATAGCATTATTTGCTTTATTTTTTGTAAATGTATTCAATGTTGCTCCCTCACACTCACAGGCACACACAGCATGTGTTTGACATTTAAAATTTAGTAAAAGTATTCTTGCTTATGTAAAAAAAAAGTAAAATAGCATGAAATGTTACACAATTACACGGGGCCATGACAGTCACATACATTTAACAGACACAAATATAAATATGACCCCATTCAACGCAAAAGTACAACAAAATACCGCTTCCTATCTTCATTTTTTTTATGTGGGAAAATGAAATAATTTGAGCATCACATCATAATAATCTGAAAATGTCATAATTTTGACTGACAAGAATTTTCTTATTTTACATTTTCTTTTTTTGTACATTTTTTTGACTTATAAATAAAAGTAAAAAAAAATTGTAAGCAAATTCAAGATTATATTTGATATCTAACCAGGCAACGGAAGAAAAATAATAAAAAAAATAATGAAATTTATAAGATTTTTTCTTTAATAAGCGCATTTCAATTAAATTTAACTGATACAAAATCCGATAAAGACTGAATAAAGGTCAATCAAGATCCAATTCTGATCCATTGATAAGAGGCAGAAATTTGCATGTGAAGACGCCACAGTCACAATTCAAGGCAAAATTGAGCTTTAATTACCTTCATAGCATGAGTTTATTAAAAAAAACGAGCTTCAAAGGACTTGGCAGCTCCATATTTTGACCAAACTGATGTTAATAGCATGAATTTCGTAAGAAAACGAGCTTCAAAGCACTTGGGAGCTCCATATTTTGGCCAAACTGATGTTAATAGCATGAGTTTCGTAAGAAAACGAGCTTCAAAGGACTTGGCAGCTCCATATTTTGACCAAACTGATGTTAATAGCATGAATTTCGTAAGAAAACGAGCTTCAAAGCACTTGGGAGCTCCATATTTTGGCCAAACTGATGTTAATAGCATGAGCTTCTCAAGAAAACGAGCTTCAAAGGACTTGGCAGCTCCATATTTTGACCAAACTGATGTTAATAGCATGAATTTCGTAAGAAAACGAGCTTCAAAGCACTTGGGAGCTCCATATTTTGACCAAACTGATGTTAATAGCATGAGTTTCGTAAGAAAACGAGCTTCAAAGGACTTGGCAGCTCCATATTTTGACCAAACTGATGTTAATAGCATGAATTTCGTAAGAAAACGAGCTTCAAAGCACTTGGGAGCTCCATATTTTGGTCAAACTGATGTTAATAGCATGAGCTTCTCAAGAAAACGAACTTCAAAGGACTTGGCAGCTCCATATTTTGACCAAACTGATGTTAATAGCATGAATTTCGTAAGAAAACGAGCTTCAAAGCACTTGGGAGCTCCATATTTTGGCCAAACTGATGTTAATAGCATGAGCTTCTCAAGAAAACGAGCTTCAAAGGACTTGGCAGCTCCATATTTTGACCAAACTGATGTTAATAGCATGAGTTTCGTAAGAAAACGAGCTTCAAAGGACTTGGCAGCTCCATATTTTGACCAAACTGATGTTAATAGCATGAGTTTCGTAAGAAAACGAGCTTCAAAGGACTTGACAGCTCCATGTTTTAGTCAAACTGATGTTAATAGCATGAGTTTCGTATGAAAACGAGCTTCAAAGGACTTGTAGGCTCGATTATTTGGCAAAATTGATGTTATGAGTCAAAATGTTTCATAAATTTCACGAAATTCACGTGAAAACAGCTCAACGATGCTCAAAAGCGTATTTTCCATTAAAATGCAATTTAAAAAGGAAGGAATAAAAGGATTTTCTCGTTATTCCCCGTTATGACAACAACAAAAAAAAATATTTATAAAAATATTCAGGGTATGAGTAATTTTTTGACATTGAACGTTTGAAATATGATAAGATTTTGTTACAATGGCTCAAGAGCTCAAGGAAAAGTAATAATTTGTTTTAATTTGATCCACGCATGTGTCTCTGCAATAATGGATTTAAACTTGTCAAGGTGTCTCTGAGAAGGCTTAACTCGTAATGAAATTTTATTTGCAAAGAGCTTTATTTTAAAATACAAAATTTACATGAAAATTTTCTGTTTTCTCAAATGAAACACATTCACATTGAAAATGAAAATGAATTCATGGAATTGTTCCCCTCATTTCATTTGAAAGGAAAAAAAATACTAGAAGAAAAAATGTTTGCATGTCTTTTGTTCAAAAAATATGTGAAAAATTAACACAAATAAGAGATTAAGATAAAAACGTGACCTGACTTCTTGAATTCCTCCATCACTCCTCTCTTTTTCCATCCATTCACGAAACAGACACATAACGAAATTAATGCATGAATTGTATATTTTTTGTATACATTAAATAAAATACGGACAAGAAATACAAGAAAAAAAATTAAGTTCATCCTTCGATCACATTACAATTTGCTTATAAAGCTTATAAATGTTTTATTATTTTTATTAGGTATGCAATTCATGTTAAATGGAAACTAATTCGATTTAAAAAAATTAGAAAACATGATTGAAATAATAATAAATTCAATGAAAAAAATTGTATCTCATTTTGTATTTCGCTTAAAAGTTAATAAATAAAATTAAATTAAAAAATGGAATTTTCAGTTGAAATTTAATAATGATGAAATTCGTGCTTGGATTAGAATTGACATGAAACTTCTTCTTATTATTTTTACATGAACTTGATTATTCATTATATTCCGGATGAATATTAATGATTAAGTCACTACATAACGCAAATAAAATTATAGAGTGAAGAAAGAGAAGAAGAAGAAGATGTTTGCTTTTGCGTGACCGGATATTGAATGTAGTGGAATTTGGTGATTATGTTGTTTTCCTTCCAGTTGTGTCTTCGTCATGAAGTTAAATTGTAAAATAAAAATATTCGAGAATTTCACTCATTTTTGACCTACTTTGAGTTTCCATTCCACAAATTGCATATCAATTTATTTTAAAGCACTTTAAATGACACTCTAACAAAACTAACACATTAATTGACACTCAAATTGACTCAAATTAGCTCATTGAACGTTGGACATTTTATTGTGACTTGAAACTGACACATTTATCTGTAAAAATATAGAAAAATAGGCAATTTTCCATTTCAATGCAATATTAAAATCTTTTATTTCGATAAATTTAACCACAAATGTGACATTTCAGTTAAAAATTTAATGTTTTTTGCATTTCCTTAAATAACGTCGACATGAATGAATGCTGTGTCTTTTTAACAGTGTGTTACTATGAAAGGACATTGAACACTGAGTACATGAAAATTTCCAGTCATGATGATTTTTGCTTCGTTGATGTGCACGTAAATTTGAGCGATCAGCAAAAGATCGTGGACATTTCGGACAAATGTAGGGACGAGCACCGGTATGAAGTGACATGTGATTTGATAAGATCCAACTTCGTTCAAAGCGTTTATCACAATAGAAACACAAATATTTTCCATCGGAACTGTTGATTTTGAGTTGAGTGTCATTGTTTTTCTTTGGTTGCTCTAATAATTTGTGCAAGTCAATTTCATTGAGTGTCTCTTCAAGAAGCTCTACTTTTAGAATTTCCTCCAATTCTTGAATTTTATCAAAATTATGCACCTTTCTTTTACAGAACTTGGCCAAATTCCGCTGTTTCTTGATTGGTTTCAGTTCAGATTCTGGTTGAATTGTATCGGAAACGAATAATTTCACTGATTCACGTTCACTTCGTTCCATTAAATCTACGTTGAGTTTCTGTTCCAATAAATATCGGTCTGTTATACTGATTTTGTCTGAATCGTACCATTCATTGTGGTTTAAGAGACGTTTCTCATTAGGTTCATTAAAATTAAATTGTTTAAAATCATTGTGAATTGGATATTCGGCGATTTTCGGGAAGAGTTCTGACTCGCGGAACGCGGAAAGCCATTTAAGATCTAAATCACGTTTTGAGGTGTCGAAACGATTTGAGAAAATACTCCGTTTATGCATTTTTTTATGTTTTTGAACAAAAATAAATTAAAAGTTAAAATTTACAACTTACAGGTGATTAAAAGTTCATCGCCTCCTTCGATGATTTTTGAAGTGGGTTTTGTTCGAATTTCATTAAAAAAAATGTTGTCTGAATAAGAGATGATTTGGAAGCTAACTATACAATTATGGGATAAAAAAATCAATTTTAAATGACTTTTATTGTAGTTAAAAACCAAAAAATGTTACCCTGATGTTAATCTAGACCAGATGGCGCTGAGAGCGTTTTTTTGAAAATTTTAAGACTTTCCTGAAAAATGTACCAAGGAAAAAGACATTGTGAGCATGCAAGTTAGTTGAAGTTCAAATATACAGACATTCATATCTGGAATTTCCATTTGACCCCATCAGAGGGCGCTGAGAGGTGAAAAAGTGATTTACACGGACAAAAAGGCTAAAAGTTGTTGTTGACCCCTGAAGTGTATCAGGGAGGGTCCAAAGAGCCTTAAATATCCTTCACCGAGGCTTCCAAATTTCAAACTGAAAACAAAGCATATATAAATTCAAATCCGACTTAAATTGCATTAAATTGCATCTGTTAAAAGTTTCATTTTTTTTCATTTCCACTTTAATTTGATCAAAATAATTATAAAAGAATGGAAACAAAACAGAATTCATGTTGAATATTAAAATATTGTCATCATCATCTAAGATCAACATTTATAAACAAAGTAAGAAATCAGTGAGGTACACAGCACTCAAAAATCATTATAATACAAAAAAATAAAAAAAAAAACAGAATCCAGACAATGAACTAAAGGAATAATAAAAGAGATATAACAATAAAAAACCGTTGCTTTTTGCGACGTGCTCAAGTAGTTATGAAATGTGACTTATAATCATTCGTATAGCACAGAATTATAAACTAAAATGAAAAGCTTGTACCAAAACCCACTTTTACGCTAGTTGTTATAATATAGTTTGAGTAGTTTTTTTTTGTATCATGAGTTTTATATTATAATAAAATGTTTAAAACATTCAAACAACGATATGAAAAAGTGAATTTGTTTTCCATTTTAATAAACATAGTACACACACACACTCACACAAAAAGTAGCATAAAATAAATATATAAAATGTTATATTTTTGCCACATTCACACATCATCATGTTTTTTGTAGTACCAACACACACTCAACTCTCAACTCATATCTTTCTCGTACTAATTTTATGGATGGAAATTGCAACGAAAACTCTTAAAAAAGTTATTATTATGTTTTATTTTGTGTGTGTCATAAAGATTGCATTTGAGACATTAAACTAAACTTTTTATTCCATATCGTGACATAAATGAGGTGGAAATTATGTCGAGATTTTTGTTTTTTACATACAAATACATGTTTAGTTTAAGTGTAATTAATGATGTGATTATTGTGATACAAAATAGATTTGTCATAATCAGAACAGAATGTATCATGTATTTAAGTTTCATGTATTTTCTTATTTATTTAAACACCTAAAAGTATGCAATGAACTCAACTTTAACATTAAGATCTTGAATTTTCTCACTTTTGATGATTTTATTTGGTCTATTTCAATTTTTACTACGTTTCATTGGAACCATAAGACCAAAAATTAAAATATTTCAAAAGAGTTCATTTAAAAATCGTTCAATGTAATATTCATTGCATACTTTTTGTCAATAAACATGATTGAAATGTATAATTATGATTATTTTCGTTTTGTTGTGATAAAAAATCTGTAAAGTTTTTTATACAATTTTTTATTCTCGATTTTAATGTTTTGGCGAATCTGAAATGAGAAATTTTTGAATTTTTTCCTGGTCTGTTAAACCTCTTTAATTTTAAAAAATAGTAAGTCATTTAACCTCCTTCATCACCCCTTGTCCGAAATCTAACAGCTTGTTACATTGAACGACTAGCGAGTTACACAACGGTGGTGAAATGATGCCTTAGCCGAATTTCAAATTAAAAACATTGCATACTTTTAGGGTTTTTTTTAAATTTTTTTTAATAAACAAGACAATTAATGCAAATCATTTCAACTTTCCCAAAACAAAACTTGCTTTTCTCTTGTTTTTCACTTAGCCATTCATCAAAAATATTCATGATTTAAAGTAATAATTTCATTATTTAGGTTCTATTTGTTATTATTTGAAGCAAAAATACAGAAAATAATAAAAAAAAATTATAAAAGTCTACAAGAATCCTAAAATATGATAAAAGTTGCAAAAGAAGATGAAGAAGAATCAAACTTCAAAGTTAAATTAAATTAAAAAGTAAAAGTTTTAATGTTTATCATTCGACTTTAATTTTTAATAAAGGTTTATGTAAATCATCTGAACTTATAAAGAGCATATTTTATCATAAAAAAAACATCTTCTTCATACTTTTTCTGTACGTGTGTGTGTGTGTGTACATTTCAAAATGTAAAATGTATCTTGTTTCAGTGAAATTCTAATAAAGATAGATGAAAAAACATTTCAAAACACGAGACTGTTTACGTCAATATTATTTATTTTTTGTGAGCCGTAGGAATCTAGCAGAAACAAAAACCAAGCAGTATTGCAACATATTGTCATTTATTTGTTAAAAAAATGTTTCACCGTCAAAACCAGACAATATGATCATGAGTATTTAGTATTATTTACATCATTTTTTCTGTCCTCTTCTTCACTTTTGCTGTATTTTAGAACATTTCATCAGTAATGACTTTATACACATTCCAACACAGAGCCAGAAGATATATCACCAAAATAAAATTAAAAAAATTGAAGAAGACAAGACTTTTAACCAGTATACAAATACACACAATTTATTGATAGCAATATAGCATGCAACAGATTAATATATACAAAAAAATGGTGAGTTTGCGCAAATTGCAATTCAATCACTGAATTAAATATTTGCTGCGGTTACAATGAACTTTAGAAATGTATTTTACTGTGGTGAACGAAGCCATATGGCTTTTTTTAGTTACGATCTATATGTGCTGTTTAAAGGATGATAGTCACACAACAAGACACTTTACCTTTTTTTCAATATACTGCAATAAAAATTTCACAACAGAGATTTTTTATTGACAGTTTCTAAATTTTTAATGATTTCAATAGTAACACCACAAATTGCATCAAAGACATTTATGTTTAGTCCCTTAGCTTTTGATGTTGAAGTTGACATTTACTTGTACTAGCCATAAACTGAATTATTTGTAAATCTCAAATAAAATGAAAAGAACTTTTCTTACAACAGATATTTGTTGTTAAAATATGGAAGAAGATGGAATGAAGTATTTATGGGACGGTTTGTTGGTTTGCTCTGCATGTGTATGAAATAAAGTTTTTTAAACAAAAAAATAAGAAAATGAAGAAAAGTTTGTTATGTGTGTGCATGTTTTAAGAAACTCTGAGTGATTGGAATACATAAGTAGTTAAGGGATTGTCGAGTAGATGTTTGGCTTTATAATTGAGACATGAATCATGCAAGCATCTGATATTTACTTTGTAATTTCAACATATGATGTCAATGGAAAATAACCAAAGAGGAGTGGCTCTTGTTTTATCATTTCCTTGCTTGTGTTTACTTTTGTCGTACATCCTTAAGGTAATTTCATGTCAGTTTGTTATCTAAAGTTAATTTCAATATTTCTATAAGTAATTTTATAACGGTCTGACATTTGATGCCATTTTTCTCATCATTTTGAGTCAGATAGATAGATTGTGAGAAGGGTTTACCCACCTAAACCACATATTGTAGAGCTCGTTGACAGTTGTCACATACTGACGCACTTTAAGCTCATCATTCAATCTACCTTCACATGAAAGAGTGAATCAATCATGTTCTAGATATTTCGAGACTCATATTGCACCTCCACTTCGACGCTCAGGAGAAACTCGTTCGCTGTTACTACGACTATACCCATAAATCTCATTTTGCTAAAGAGAATATTCTTCTTTAACTAGAGATATACTCTTAGGAAGCGGTAAATTAGTCTTATATCCATTTGGAGTAAGTCTTAAGGTTGAGTTCTACCAGTTTCCAATCTTCTTCCTTGCCTAAAATATAAATAACGGAACTAAAATTAACTATGTTGTCCTCTCGTCCTAGCTACTGCTTAGACCTGAGGGTTGGCTCGATGGTGTGATGCCGTACTTCTCTACCAGTTCCCAATATATAAAATCGTTTTGACTCGAGATACCGGCAATCACATAAGATATGCATTGCAGGCTCCTCATGATCCCAACACAGGCGACAGTACTCAGTATGTATCACATTTATTTTAGATAAGTGACTGTTTACCTCTTGCATTTCCAGATAAAAAATGCTGTAATCACTCGAATACCTTGTATGGACATGTTCATTAGCTCTCTTATTCTTTTCGGCAAAATTCTTGGTATCAATAACCTGGAGTGCTCTGCAATGTTAAGGTTGTCCCAGTTTAATGCTGCCTCGACAATTAACCAACGGAAAGTAGCCAGTTTTACTGATGCCAAACTATTCAATAGCATGTTCGGGCCCAATAGGTACTTTAGAGGCTCCTTTTCTTGTCAATTCATCAGCAATTTCATTTCCTTCTATACCTTGATGACCTGGAACCCACATTTTGAGTCATACTGCACCATATCTGAATTCATATAGGATTAGTAATTTTTTCTAAAATCTTCTTCTACATAACTCATGGTTACATTACTCCAATTTCTTGGCGTCTCAGACAACTTTCAATCATTTTCTTAGACAAATTTGATACAAATCCACTTTAATCCATGGACACGCCTGGTTATTTACAAATATTACCTCATTAGTATGCATTTTCATCATTTAAATGCATTTTCAAGGAATATAAAAATATGAATACAGAGTTAATTAGCACTCATTTTACGACATTTAAACTATAAATTTATCCTTTTTTTACACAGCATTTCCTTTTATAAATTCCTAAATAGATTCAAACATGCATAAAAATTTAATGCCTTTTAAATACTAAAATTTGAATAGTATATAAATCTTCTTTACAACACTTTCAATTCAAGTAATTCACAGACACATTTCTATAAAAGTCGGAATAAAAAACGAGGTGAAATTAAAATGAATTTCATGACACATCTACTTTTATATATTATATCATGGAGCAAAAAAAAAATAAACATAAAAAATTAACAGTGTGTGAAACGAGTAGTAAATAAATAGAAAATAAATTTTACCATATGTTACGCCAATTCTAATAAATTTGATATTGTGCTTATTTAGGTTTTGACTCTACATGTAAATTGTTTCCTCATTTGGTGTTGCGTGAGAATGGGCAATTCATTTACATATTTATATGAATGTGTGTGTGTGTATTTGCCCGCTTTTACAGGGTATTAATAATAAAATTGAAATTAAATATGTAGCTTCCTATTTAATTATTATTACAAGAAAAGTTATTGTTTTTTCTTTTTTTTATTTCATTTCAATGTTTTTTTTCTCTTTAGATTATAATTAAAAATGAAATTTTCTCCCACCTTTTTAATGTTATTTCTTTCAACATATAATATGAAATTTTCAATTAATTTTCTTTTTTTTTTAAATAAAAAGATCAATATATGAGATAAGATAAGAATGAATTTATCCTACCCTCGTTTTTTTGTTAACTTTAGACATCGTTTTTGCACTGTGTTACACCTTAAAATCGTTGCAATGCATCACAAACTTAAAAAAATTGAATTTAATGTTGATATGCAACTTAAAGTAAAGGTGTTTGCATTTCATATCAACTTTCAAGCGATCTCTCATAACAAGAATTTATATACAAAGAGTTTTAAAACAAAAGCTAACAAGACTTTAATTGATTCCTGACATGCATGAACTTTGTCAGTCGGAATATTCGTGTTTCTTATCTCTTTATTCTCAATCTCCCATTACATGAATTTCATCCTTTTATTTTTTTTGACTTAAATTGACTTTCCTTTGTTTTCCTTCTTCTTCTACATATTTTAAGGAGATTTTTCAAGTTTGATTCACTTTCATGATGATGTTAATTTGTAAAGAAAAGTTGTTGTGAAAATTTCAAAACTCAAAACGATTTTTTTTTTGTATTTTTTTGGTGTATTAGAAAACTACAGCTAAGGGACTACTTTTAACACCCTATTATCTAAATAAAAATGTCTTTTAATATACACATAATTTAATGATATTGTATGTCATTAGACATTTATAAATGAAAATTGAGGCTAGTTCTCTGAAGTGATATTTGTGGTTATTTTATACAAATGCAAAAAAAAATGTAAGAAAATTTTATACAAAAGAAGAAAAAAAAACTTTTGATGTTTATTGTTATGATCCATATTAAGTGTATCCTAAGGGAAACATTCGAAATGGAATTTTCTTTGCCATTGTTTTAGTGTCGTGTCACAATGAGAGAAGTAAGAAAAAATAGTTTTTATTTGGAAGGGAAGTTTTATATTGAAAAGGAAGATTTTTAAAATGAAATGTCAGAGAATTTAAATTTAACTTTTACTCATAAGAGAACTTTATGACATTTCTAGTTTTGAAAGAATTAATAAATTCATAGAGATCTGTCCAAATTTATCATAGTAAGCATGAAATTTCACAAAAAATAAAAACCGACGACTTCAATGGATGAGAAATATTTGAAATTCGACCACCGTGGACAGAACAGAACCACATTGTCGATGAGAATACTGAAGCTTGTGATATATCTTGCTTGTATGAAGGGTATGAAAATAAATACTTTCATGTGTTGTAAGGAGAGCTGAGAATAAGGGGGACAAGGCAGTGAAGAGAATGAAGGGGAGAAGACAGTTGAGAATCAAACGTGAAGGTGATCACACCTAAAAAACTCAAAAATTTGCAAGCTCTAGTGCAGTTATAATGGTTGATAGGGTTCCACAGGGACTCCAAACTGTCCTCATGTTGAACAAAAGCGATCTACAAAATTTCTCCATCTAGAATGTCAGATTGCAATTTGTTTCAGTTTCACCAGGTTGTTAAATTGTGCCTCATTTGTCTCTCTGACCGAGTTGGTATTAGAGAGTGTGGAGCGTCGCCAGGTGCTCCTAAGTCGACTTCTTCTTTGGCTACCTTGTGGATTGTATACAATGGCATGGTTGTAAACTTCTGAAGGATCTTTTTGTTAGGTATGTCCAATATAACCAAATTTTCTTCTACATATCTCCACATTTATGTTTTGAACCTCGAATTTTCTCATCAGTTCCTCATTCAAAATTCTATTTAGCCAGAAGATACGCAGAATTCGTCTAAGACAGCGGTTGACAAATACTTGCAGCCTTCTCTTAATGTCCTCTGTAACGAGCCAGGTCTCACAACCATACAGAAGCACAGAGAGTACGCACGATCTAAAGACTGAAGAACACCATATACGGTTAAGTATCGTAAAGGTACCCCTAGTTTTTCTTATCCTGGTTTGCATTCTCTAAAATCGATGAAAAAAACTTCTGGCCGTTTTTCAAACATACCCTAATCATAAAGTGCCTTGCTTTATTATTTTTAATTTTTATCAATTTACATCTCAATACGGACTTTCCATCTATTTCCTTATTTTTAAAGCTTCCGTTAGATTACTCTTCAAAATTTCCCTCTTTACATGCCAATTTTATATTAAAAAACAATAAAAAATCAGATTTTCATATAAATTCCAATTAAAAAACAATCAAAAATCTTGATTTTTATTATAATTTACATTTAAACATTAGTAAGCACGTCAAGATTAGTGCAACAAGTATTTTTATTAGTATTTTTTTATACATTGTTTTTGTGTGTGTTTTTTTATTGTTTATAATTTATATGGTACGAAAAAACACACAAAAAACACCATTTAATGATGTCGTTTTACCTTTAAACATCTCACTAATGCCTCCTGCTGTGCGTAATGAAAAATCTGTTTGTTATTATTATTATCATTATTGTTCCACTTTTTTCGTATTTTTTCCCCGTGTGTGCCTGCACGTTCAGGAAACAGTAACAAAAAAAACTGTAAGTTAACCAAATGAGTCACACACGCAATATGAAAATTGAACTGACGACAATATTCCAATTACATGGTGCAACACATAAAAATACAAAAATAATAATAATAATATAAAAATAAATACATACACAGATATCTTTCTCGACATTTAGGGGCAAAAACGAGCGAACAACAATATCATAAAGCCATAACATGTTTCATTAATTTTTTATTTTCTCTAAAAGCTTTTTATTTAATTGCCAATCATTTTATGTTTACCACTGCGCTATGCTACCTCGCCATTTATTGTACACACGCATATAATTTGATTGTGTTTTTTGTTGTTGTTGTTGTTGTCGCACAAATGTAACAGCATGATGATGATGATGATGACGACAAACAATGGTTTTGTCGTTTTAATCGAGGTAATATCCGAGTGTGTGTGTGGTTAAATGCATGTATGTTTAATGTAAATTTAGTTGTTTTATAATATTAATATTATATTGAAGTGGTTTAGGAATGAAAAAGAAAAAAAAACATTTAATAAAAAAATTATAATGAAAGAGTTCAAATATTAGATTACATTTTTAGATTTCCCAGTATAACAATCCATTTTCTTCCTCTTACATCAGTAAAAAATAAAAAAAATTCTAGTACAAAGAGCATTTTATCAAAATTTATGATTATCTTATACAATTTAATATTATAACCTTCCATATAAAAATTTATTTATATTTTTCCTCTTTTCCTCTTCCATTTCTTCGTCTTCCATGCACATTTTTATTACTGATTACACACAGAACCATTATAAATGCATACAAAATATTTCCAGATTATGTGGTGGCTTGCTGATGCAACCTGAAATAATAATAAAAAAAAACATTATATTAATAATAAAAAAAGGTGAGAATGAAAATTGTTAAATTGTACCATGGTGAGCAATAAAAATAAATTGCGTTGAAAATTTTTTAAAATTGGAATTTGTTTTAAAACATTTTATGTGTGTACAAAAGTAAATTAAAAAAAATATGTTCTGTATTGCATTTTTACTTACAGTTTAAAATAAAAATGGAATAACAATGATTGTAAATCATTTGGCGACATACAGATAAAAACTAGAAACTGAAAATGAATTGGCGAACATGATTATTATGAAAATTAAATGCAAAAAAAAAATAAAAATTAAGTTGTACTGCATTATTTTACTTCAAAAAATAACGATTTATGAATTTAATTAATTTTTATTTGAGTTGTAAAGTTTCTCATACAAGCTACCAGGCGTTTGAAACGTTCCAAACAGTATGAAAAATATAATCATAACCAGGCGTCTCCATTTTAAAACCGAAACACTGAACTTTCTTTAATTGAAAATTTGCCTTGTAATTATTGTCTTAATTTTTCGATGCATTTGGTAGAAAATTACCAGAATATTACTTAGAAACAAATAAAACCAAACAAAGAACTAGACGTTTCCACTCTAAAACAAAAAAGCTGAAAATAACCAGGCGTATCCAATGCAAAACAAAAAAGCTAAAAATAACCAGGCGTTTCCACTGCAAAAATAAAAAAGCTGAAAATAACCAGGCGTTTCCACTGCAAAATAAAAAAAGATATACATGTATCATTCATTCGAACATTTTCTCTCAAAGATACCGATTTGAATCGCTAAAGCCTAATATAAGCCTATTAAAATCAACTTCTACTCAGTATTTAATCAAAGTACATCGTGCCTTGTTTAGAATGAATATAAAATCATATAAGCCAATTATTTTCAGATTTTTTTCCTATTTCACATTAACTGAAATAGAAAATCATCTACTTTCTAAATGACACGTGTCTAGTGAATTGGGAATAAAATCCTCAATGATACTCTTCGTGAATATTTAATCCGTAAATAACGAGAACTTACTTCAATTTTTGCATTCACTTTACATTTGATAAATTTAATTTGAATGTTATATAATAAAAAGAACGAAAAATATCTTTCTTAATAGAAGTAATATGAATATTTTTTTTCTCCAACTGTTGTACTAACCAAAACTATTATTTTATCATCATAAAACAATTTTTTTATCTTTCAATGTAATTTTGCAATGTAACAGTTTTACTATCAATTCAAAGAACAAATCGCAATTATTAAGTGTAAAGTACAACAAAAAAAAACAATTTATAGAAAATTATAATTGCACATGGTGGTAGTTGTGGCGAGACAGTGTATGAATGTTAACATGAAAAAAAAACATAACTAAAGTTTTGTAAAATAATTGTTTTGAAAGTGTTATGATAGTTAAATTCCATGAGATATAAAAACTTTTTTTTCATTGCATCTGGTATTGTTTAGCTGAATGTCTTGTGAAATTAAAATCGTTAAAAGCAGTTCATTCAGACAAAGCATTAACATTTAAAAGTTATTTTTACTCCGAAATGTATGCAATCAAATTGCTTTTCAAACAAAGAATTGCTTATTGTACCGGGTTAATCATTGAATGACCTTGATTTTCATTTGGAATGTCTTTGAATAGCGAAATTATTAGTGATTAAATATTTTTTAATGGAATTTCACACCTTTAGATGAAAAAGTTAAATGTATTGCATACTTTTTGGTGCTAAATTACATTATTAATTATTATCTTTGACGTAGTTTCTTCACCAAACTTTCAATTTTAATGTTAAAAACTCCAAAAAAATACGAGACCGTGTATGAAATTATATGAAATTAAAAAATTAAACTTAAGCAAACACATTTAAAACATAAATAAAAATTGTTAACGGAAGTACAAAATTAAATACAAATATATGTCTAATAATAATGTGTGTATATTTAACTTTGACTTCACTTCATGTGTGTAAGTAAACGTAAATATAAAAAAACACATGTGTACGAATTTCCTGATATAAAAAAAAACATAAAATACATGATGAATGTTTGATCAGAAAAATTGCCTTCCTTCCATTAAACTAGATCTAATATTAAAATATATTATATTGAGGGTGATGAAGATGAATGTGTGCACTCTTCTAACCAAATATGATTAATTTTGTAACTGCTTCAAGGTATTTACATTTAATATCATTTCAAACATGTTCATTTTCTTCTAAATTTCCCTCTACTGTCGTACATGTGAATGAGTGCGTTGTCAGTGTTTGGGTATCCTTAAATGAAACTGTTCTTTCAAGGAAAATTTTATAACAATAAATAAAGAAATTTCATGTTTAAAAACAAAACAATTAAGTCTTGGGTACATTTCTTGTCCTTGTTCATGTTCATATTTATCATTATTATTTTATTTTTAGTAACTTTTTGACAAATTACATCATTTTCTGTGATTACATTTTATTTTATTTTAATTCATCACCCATGGAATTTTTAAAACATTTTGTGGTTTCTGGATTGAAGCAATTATTTTGTTTTATTATTCTTAAAACTATCAAAACTAAACTAATACAAGTTTGAAGACAAAAAAGAACCCAGATTTAGAAAATGTGGTCTTATAAAATTTACCCATAATATGACCAATAATCTGAAATAAATAAAATGAACTATTTAAAATTGTGGAGTCCCTTTTAAATTGTGCTTTTGTTTCTGTAGAGCAATAAATTATATCAAGAAAGGGTAACTTTTTATATTGAGGAATTCGTATCTCCTACGTTTAATTTTATTTTTCATTCATATATTGTGGTTGAGACTTGAAAATGTTTAATTTTAAAAGTACATGAAACGTGCTTTATTTGAATAACAAGAAAAAAAATATTTTGATTGTTAAAAGTTTTCTGGAATTCAACCACATTATAGTTTTCCAGATCAAATGAGGTTTTTCTAAAAAAAAATATGATTTTTGTGGTACAAGGTCAGATTTTTCATTGAAAATAATTTTCAGAGAAAAAAACAAAAGTATTTGTTTAACATAAGACATGATTTTTATGTTTTTTAACGATAAATTTATACCCAATTCCAATAAATGTCTGCAAATAAAGAGATAAGAAATTCTTTTATTCCAATTTTATCATAGTAAAAAACCTCATTTTTTTACCCACACTCATTTCCATTTCTTATTAGCAATAAAATCCAAACAAACATGAAAATATATCGAGAATGAAAAATCAAATTATGTGATCAAATGAAATCAAATTATTGCCAATTGATTGAATTAATTTGTGATACAATTTAATTTTACAATATACCAGGCGTTCTCGATTATTGATTTTAAATGATGATTGAAAATCATAAATTTATTAGCAATTTTAATTTAAAATGTTTCTATGATGGGGATATGATTCCAGCTTAATTTGTCTTTAATTTTTAAGCCTTAGACAGTTATTAAGAAGTATTGAAATGAATCTTATAATTTTCTTGAAATTTTTTGGATGCAAGCCAATTTTATGTTATATTGATTCATTGGAACAAATATAATGACAATATATGGCAATATTTTTATTGTCAAAAAAAACAAACTGAAAACACATTTCAGTTAAGGGTGAAGCTCACTTCAAAGGCTCAAAGTCATTTAATTGTTTTTATTTTTGAGAGTCTAATTAAAGCAAAAAATTGGAGATGCGTAGGTCAGAATTGGTCGTATTGTAACTTTGTATAGAAGAAGTTTATTTGATTTGCAGAATTTAGAGTTGCGGTTTAAAGGACTGTACATTATTCTGATTTCTATGTTGTCTTTTTCAATGCTGTATTTAATGTGTTGTGAGAATTTAAGTTTTTTTTTATCTAGTATTAGTCCTAAGTATTTAATTATTGAGCTTATGTAGATTGAGTTTAGCGTAGGAGCCAGGACTGACCCTTGTGGAACTCCGAAGTGCATGTTGCGAGTTGATGATGGTGAATTGTTTATATAAACGTTGAATTTTCAGTTTTTAAGGAAATTTGAATTTTTGTGATGAGGTGTTCTGATTTTTATTAGTTTAAATATTAATCAACTGTGCCAAACTCAATCAAAGGCTTTTTCTATGTTTTTCTACGATTTGAGATTCAAATTTTTGCATGGCTAACGAGACGTTGTAATTGTGTCACAGTTGAATGATGGCTGCGAAAACCGTGTTGTTCTGGTGGGATGATGTTGTTTTGAACTAGGTGCTTATTCAGTACTATTAAAATGATGCTTTCAAGTATTTTGCTGATAGAACTAATAGAAGTAATAAGACGATAGCTGTTGGTCGATGATGCGGGTTTCTTTGGTTTTTTAATTCTTATTACTTTTGCTGTTTTCTATTTGGATATAAAAAAAGAAAGTTTTAGACAACAGTTTATGATGAATGTTAGATAAAAAATGCCTAATGGTAGTAATTTTTTTATGAGGTTTTTGTAGAAAAATTATTTTTGCACCGTTAAATCACTGAATTTCACACCTTTTTGATATCTTTTGATTGGAAAAATTTACATGTGAGTCATTTTCGTTAACGGTAAAAAAATAGCAATAAAATTATTCTAGGCCTGAATTTGTGGTTTTTTATTAAATATGAGAAACATTGTATCTTAATTTACCAGGCTAGGGCAACATGTGTAATTGTTTTTTTATGATTTATGTTTTGTTTTTTTGCAAAAATTCCTTAATTCAAATTATTTATGATTGATCACAATAAAAATTTTCACTTAAACTCAATTTAATGTAATATAAAAAAAAAATCAAACAATTCTATCTTAAGTTTTCAACTCTTCATATCTCAATTGCAGCACCAGAAGATTGTCCATTTTCTTTCAAGAACATTCAACATTTCATTCTCTAAATAAAATTTATAACAAGAAAAACTTTTTCCATTCTTTTAATTTTTTTCTCCTTTTTTATTATTATTATTCCATTATTTGTTCGATATCAAATTGCCATTTAATTTAAAAGGCAAACAATTTCAGCAAATTTATTTTCTTACATACTCTTTGTATGTAGTTTTACGTGCATGTGTCTGTCATGTTAGGAAGAAAAAAGTAAAATAATAAAACAAATTGTGGTCAAATTAGCATACAATTTAAAGAGAAGAAAAAAAAACTGCATCAGGCATCTTTACATACAAACATTAAACACGTGTGTGTGTGTGTGTGTGTGTTGTGTGTACTACAGAAAAAGGGGGAAAAAACTTTTCTAATATATATGTTTTTTTCTCAGACATTATTATATTGTCTTGTCTTACACACTCTCACACACCTCACATACAAACACCTTGTTGTCTTATGTTATTATATGCAAAAAAAAAATAATTTTAGTTGCAAGACAAAGTATGAAATTTATAGAAAAAAAATTTATATGAAACGTAATTTTAAATGAATTTCACATGTGCATTGTAATTTAAATTTGACTTTTTTTATACGTGAATCAAGTTAAAATGGATTCATAGGACATTTTTGTTGACACAAAGAATAGTCAAAAACAGTTTTAAGAGAATTAAAAGATATTTCAAGGAATTTTAAATGATTTTTTTTCTTCGCATTACCTCTTCTTCTTTAAAATGGAAAAGAATCGTCTGCAATGCATACATATTTTAACCACATTTCATATACAATAAAAATTTTCGTGTCGTCTTCACACACACACAAACACACATGCACTGTATGAACAAGAAAGCGTCTAATAGAATAAAATATTGTCTAAGGAAACTATAATAAAATTTCTTCACAGATTAAAATGAAATTATTTTATAAAACAGAGAGGTAGCTTTGCACTTTTCTTAGCACTACACACATGTGAAAAAGATAACATAAATTTTAACAAGAATTTTAGATTGGATTAGGTAATCACTTTTTAAATGATTTAAAATTTCTGTATCACCTCATCTCATTGGATAAATAATAAATTTAATGACAATTTCTAGCTCATTACTTTTCCCATCATCATTATTATTATTTTTATCATCACTTCACACCAAGTGCCATGATGATGATGATATAATCTTTGAAACGCCATTATTCAATCTTCTCACTATGTGTGTACTTGAAATTCATTTTCAATCAATTTATTCTCTTCTCGTTTTTTTTTATTTATATTTTGCCTTAAACTTTTAACTTTTATCACACACACACATAAGAACTTTTCAAGCCAAATGACTTCAAATGAACAATCATCGTAATGTTCACTTTGAAATTGATGTTTTTCCGATGAAGTGTGGAAATAAGAAGAGGATTTTAATAACACACACAGATAATTTAAGATGAAAATGATGGTGATGGCACTCATTCATATATATTAATCGATCATTTATTTTTGAGAGTGTGTCACATTATCAGATCTTAAATGCTAATACACCTTAAAATTAATGTGAAATCTATATGTATTTAGGTTAGGATATAAAATGTGATGATGATGTGAAAAGTGTATCGATGAGCTAATGAATATTTATAAGAATATGTAATTTATGTATATTTATTTGAATTTTGATATAATAATATATTATTATGATAAGATTTATGCAAATTTTACTCAAGTGCCAAGAAAAAGGGGCAACGTATGTCTATATGTGTGTGTGTGTACTGATCGGATTTGTTACATAAATAACATAGAAAATTTCCTTACATAATCCTTGAAGTATGTTATCGAAAAAATGAAATTAACTTTGATTCAATTAATTATAATGCTTCCATATGTCAAATAACGTCCGTTTCTTGTAAGATTCTGCTGATTTTGTGTTTTTCTTTGTATGAAAGTATATAAAATGAAATGGAATATTGCACCTCATAAATCTCAATGAAAAGGAAAAGAAAACTAAAAACGAAGAAATAATAACACATTCATTTCCGTATACTATTCACTCGAAATATCCATTACTCATGGTACATTTTTAACAGTAAATGTGTTTAGAATTATTTTTAGATTTTGTGGAATTGGAGTAGAAAATGGCATTGATTGGTTTGAATTATGGAAAGAGTTTTTTTATTAGAAACCAAAATAGGGCTGTCAGAATTTTTATGAATCAACAAGATTTTCGGACTGAAGCTGTCAGTTTTTTTTGATTCACACGATTTTAGGACCAGGGTTGTATTTACATGATTTTAGGACCAGGGTTGCCACCTTTTGTAAATTAACAAAATTTTAAACCAATCTCCAAAATTAAATAAATCAATTTTGACAAGCATGAAAGGGTTTGAGATTTCCACTTAACACAACGCTCTTCCAAACAAAATTACAAAATTAAAAAAAAATGATTTTAGACCTAAGGCTGCCAGATTTATATGGATTTACATGATTTTAGGACCAGGGTTGCCAGCTTTTGTAAATTAACAAAATTTTAAACTAATCTCCAAAATTAAATAAATCAATTTTGACAAGCATGAAAGTTTATGAGATTTCCACTTAACACAATGCTCTTCCAAACAAAATTACTCTAAAATCTATTTCCAGTAAATTTCTACCCATTTTAACTTGAATAAAAAGTCTTAAGGGTTAATTTCACGATGATGGTGGTTAAAAAAACAGGAATAATTAAAAAGGAAATTAACTCAACCCAGTGAAATAACATTCATTCCAATATTCAACATTATTCATATCCTCAAAATAATATTTTTTTCCATGAAATGTCAACTGAATCGCAAATCTGATTAGTTCCATATTCAATTCAATTTTTCTTCTCTTGTTTGTCCCGGAAATTAGATTCATTTGTTCTCTGCCATGAACATTGCACACACATTTATTACGAACAAAAAAAATATGCTTTATTTATATATAGAAAATGTGTGTGTGTACGTGTAAGTGTAGGCTTATATGAGTGGGTATTGAATTATGTTAAATCAGGGGTGAAAATAGTTACAGCTGTGGATTATTATTTATTTTTATTCCATCATAGTTGAGAGGAAATTTGTTGGTTCATTAAATAAATACTTTTATTTTGTATTTGTTTGCAATTAATTTCAGTCATTTATTTTGATTTGATTTTCATGATGATGATGCTTCAATGTGAAAATATGCTCTCTGGAATTTTCTTTTTAAAGATAATTAGTATTTTCCTGTCCTTTCAATTAAAATGCCTTTTTTCTTATTGTTACATTGTTGAAAAACAAAGGATAAATTGAGTTCAAAATTAAATTAAAAGGGAAAAAAAAAGAAAAATAAAGGAAAATTACACGCTGCAATGAAAAACAATAATAAATTACAGATCAGACGTTTTCTCTACAGTTAAAACATACACCTACACAAACACGGCATCCTACATATGTGTTATTATAGAAATCACGTATAAAAGGAAAAATAATTGCAGCAAGCAAAGCATGTTAATTAAAGACAAAAGCAGCAGCACCAGCATATTTCAACTGTATACACTCCTTGTCGCCTTGTTTATATGCCCACTATTTTTACTTTGTCCTTCATTCCTTTCATTAATTTCATTTAGCAGTGATATATGTGTGTGAAAATATGAAATTTAAAAGAAAAATTTACTCATTTCAGGGTAAGGTAAGTGCATTTATTTATGTAATTTTTTTTGAAGGATTTCTGCTTGTTTCGCAGCTCCACGGGCAACACACTGATCAGGGTCGATGGACGTCTTAAGTTCCTTACCGTTGAAAAACTTGGAAAGCAATTCTTGAATTCGTGGAATTCTCGTACACCCACCTGTCAAAATGATTTCATCAATTTCCTTTTTACCAATCCCACTGTCTTTCAGTGTTTTTCCAACTAAATCAATGGTTTTTTGAAATAAATCATCAAGTAACTCCTCAAATCGTTCACGTGTCATAGTTGCCGTCAAATCTGTGCCTTCCACTTCAAATTTAGCTTCACTTGCATTCGATAACACACCCTTCATACGTTTACATTGCATTTTAAGATGACGTAACTCGTGTTTATCTCTTCCAATTTCATGATTAAATTCAATTTTAAACTCTTCAATGAAATGATTTGCCATCCTTTGATCAATGTCTTTACCACCCAAATTCTTACGGTTACTGGCCAATACAACAAACTCCCTCCCAGTCTTAATATTAATGGAAACCTCAAATCGGACAGCATCAAAATGGAAAATCAAAACATACTTGCACTGAGCAGTTGGTAAATGTAGGTCATATGCAACTGCTGCAGCATGTGCCTCATTCATAATTTGAGTGACATTCAAGTGAGCAAGTTTAACGGCATCTTTCAAAGCCAAACGTTGTTCATCGGTAAAGTAAACGGGACATGTAATGACAGCGTCTGAAATATGAACACCCAAATATGCCTCAACCATTTCCATGATTCGTGTTAATACGATCGCCAATATCTCTTCTGGGCGATATGTCTTTTGATATTTTCCTTTACATGTCACCTCGATTTTAAGTTGATCATTTTCTTTTATTACATGAAATGGCCATCTCTTGATGTTTTGTCGAATTTCAAGGTCATCAAATTGACGTCCGATTAGATCTTGAATTGCTATTAAAAAATTTAAAATAAAATTAAAATTAAATCGAAATTCATTTCAATAAAGTAAAATTTACCATAAATCGTATTTTGAGGGTTAGCCTCCGCTTGATCGAGAGCACTTTGACCAATTAATTGCTCTGATTCGTTAAATGCAACGTAAAATGGTGTTCGTTTCTTTCCCTGATCATTTGAGATCATGTCAAGTATTCCATTGCGAATTGTTGCTACAGCTATGTGAGTGGTTCCAATATGAATTCCAATCACTGGTTTATTTTCCATTTTTTTTGCTTTAAACAGAAATTTGAATGGAAATTTAAAATTGTAAAAAATTGAACCGATTGCTGTCGAATTTCAAGGGTGTATGATTCAGTTTTTACATGACTTCAATTAAAAAATAATTGATAAAATATTTTTATCTTATCAATTCACACATAGGAGTGGTCGGAAATATTTTGGCTATATGATAAAATTTGAAATAAAACATATTTACGATGATTTTTTAATGACATAATCATAATCTGATAAGATTGAATTTCATATAAGCAGTCTTGCCATTTCAATGATCAATGAAAAATTTACGACAATTTCTAACGTATCGTGAAATTTAAGCGTTTTTTTTTAATTCAATTCAATTAGGCGGTGGTCAGGTCGTGCCAAATTCACCCTTCTAATGCCAAAACCGCGAAATACGCCAATTTTGCTAAATGCACCAAGTGCCAAATTTGCCAAACGCCAAATTTGTCAAATGCCAAATGCACCAAGTGTCAAATTTGCAAATTTGCCAAACAGCATATTCCCCGAACGCCAAATGCGCCAAATTTTCAAATGCCAAACGCACCAAATTTGCCAAATTCGTCAAATTTGCCGAACGCCAGATGCGCCAAACGCAAATTCGCAAATGCCAATTCCGTCAAATGTTAAAATCCAATGGATATCGCAACAGTAACTACCAGTTCAAAATCGCATTTTCCTTCAAAGTTGCCTAGAAAAGTCACTGAAACAAAAGAAAAATTTTCATCTTTCACACTTAATATGCTTAACACCTACTTACAGTAACTTCATGTCGTCATCAAAACAACCTTATATCGTGCTACATTGTTTCTCTAGCTGACAATTAAATTTTAATTAATTTAGTTATATTACACACCTAAAATAAGAAAATAGAAGAAAAAAAATTACACAAAAGAAATAATGAAAAAATGTAATAATTATATAAAGAAACGTGTTTTATTATTATTTTCATTATATGTTAGTTCTGTATTGTATTTCAATTGAATTGTAAAAATGCATGAATCAAGAAAAAAAATAATAATATAATAATATAAAAGAAAAAAAAACTACCTTTTTCCATCTAGAACACAAAACAACACAACACAATTTCACTCACGTTTAAGTAATTTGTTTTAATATTCAAAGTTATTTCAATTCAATTCTTTTATTTTCATTATTATTTTTTTTTGTTCCATGAATGGACACTCAACTAGTTATCTTTTTATGTTAATTAGAAAATATTTCTCATCACGTTTCAATTAATTTTTTCCTCTCGTTCTATATCAGAGCCTTACGGGACTTATGCAGATGAGCAAAAAAAAATATAAATTAACACACACAAACACACACACACACTGTATGATAAAGTAATAACAATATCAAATACAATCAAAATTGAACATGTAAATGCTAATGTTTTCAAAGCACGTAACTGATATCACATTTTTATACCAATTTTGTGTGTGTGTATGTTAGGCGACCTATTCGATATATAAATGTATAAATTACATGACTCCAATGTTGGCGACAACAATGACAAATAATAATGGGAAAGTTTTAATATGTAACAAGCAAATAATCAAATTGAAAATCAATCGACTTAATGGAATTTTGTATTGAAATTATTGGTTTTGATTTGAACATGCATCGATAATAAAGTGATTTTGACAATTTTCATTTCATATGAGGAAAATTTGGCCATCATAGCTATTTGGATCATATCGTGGGCGAATTAATTACAAATTTTCAAGACTTTACTGGAAATTTTATTAATATTAAATAAATAATTTTCTTTTAACTAAGCGAACATTCAAAACTTTACAGAATAAAGAAATTTTTAATGCTTTGTTACACAAATATTACAAAATGAATCACTTGAAACTTTATTCATTTCTTAATTTTATTATGAGCAGAAAAAATAATTTAACGAACTTTCTTCATCCATTGAGAATAAATTTAAGGGAAAAAAAATCTAGAAAATTTAACACATTGAATCAAAATCTTACAGCAATCTCATGACATGTCACTTCAATCTGATAACCCTTCAACTAACAGTCGTGGTTTGGCCATGTATGGGATTTTTTTTTAATTTCAATAAGGTTTTATTATTAATTTGAATATTTAAAAAAAACATCAGAGCTGAAAATAAATTTCAACTCTCCCCTGACAAATAGCATTAAATGGATGCTCACAAGTCACAAACTTTTGTTAAAATTTCACTTGATTTCACTTTGGTGTGTTATTTACAGAAAATATTACAGCATATTAGCAAAAAGTTAAGAAAAGAATGAGTTAAGAACACACAAAAAAATATTCACGCCACATAATTATTTTGTCAAAACTCGTTAAATAAATTTCTTTTCTTTTTCTTTTTTTTTAAATACCCGTTTTCTGTTCTAATTTTCTATCAACCACTCACAGCATCTTAAAAAAATGTTCAGGTAAGAATTTTAACTTTTTTATAAGTGTGTGTGTATATTTTTGTGGTGTGCAATGTTGAAAATATTTATAAAAGTTTTACCCTTTAATTACAGTTACTTTTGCATATTTGTATAAAAGATTTTTCTTCCTCGTTTTGTGTGTGAGTTTGTTTGATAAAGTTTGTGTTCTGGAGTCTAGTAGATTAAATTGAAAAATAAAATTAAAAAAATACGAGAAGCTGTAAAAAAATCATCCAAACTTTGTAAGAACTTTTAATTTATTTGCAGATACTTAACCATCACTGAAGTGAAACCTTAATGTGTAACATCAGGGACCAAAAATTAATGTTTGAAATGCATTTCGTTAGACAAAATGAACTATTACAGACAGTTTGTCCGCCGTCACTCATCTTGGTCCATAACTAGGAATTGGTCCATCGGATCTAAGTCGATTTTTTTGTTGGATAGATGAGTTCAAAAAAATAAGCTTAGTAAAGCTTTGAGATGAGACTCAGGGATTGAGCTTTAGAGCCTAAAAACGGTCAAAAGCTCGAAATTCCAAATTTTGTCATATACTTCAACGTAGATGGGTATCAACCAATTTTAACCTAATTGCACCTTGGCCTTAATCTTGTCAGTTTAAAAAAATTAATGTAAATTCAAAATAAAATCCAATATGAAAAATTTCATTGCCAAATGTTGAAATCATCTGATTGCCTTAAATCGTAGGAGCACAAATGTTTCAAACATGCAATTATATGAAAATTTGTATTATAAAGTTTTAATCGATAATATCTTATTTTTTTTTGTTCTGAGCGGTTTTGTTGAGTAACTTTCGAAGGCTTTGCGGGTTTTGGTAATTTTTGAGTTTTTTTTTCTTAAACTCTGCAAAAAAAAATAAGTTAATGTTAAAAAGAAATACAAGACTAAAACATACCATTTTTATTACGTGTGTTCGATGCAATTGGTTAAGACATGGTCATCTGGCATTCCTCCGTTATCTCAGGACCTAAGAATAAAATTATATAGTCAATTTGATTACAAATAAATTAAATAAGTGTATTTCTAATAAAAATACACAGTTAGCTTACCTATTTTTGATTGGTGTTCTAAAGTTTTTGATACAACCGGTTGTGAAGACGTGGAAGTTTGTTCTAAAAAAATATCGTCGAATTCAGAGAAAATCGAACATATGAACGATTTGTAAATAGCGCTTACCTTGTGTTTGTTTTTCGGTGGAATCTTTGGTTTTCTTAGTTTCTTTTGTACTTTTAATTTACTTGACGAAATTGTTTCGACCTCTTGATCTGCAGGAGCTATTTGAAGTGAACAAAGTTATTTTTTACTTCTTATTGATATTACTCTCTCCTTCTCACGAAGTGATCTGTGTGGTATTTTTTATTGAAAACTTGCTGTTAATCAAAATGTTATTTTGAAAAAATTTCATAAAATATTTGTTTGCACTAGAATTTTGAAAGAGAGGGTTAAAGTTATCATATAATAATAGGTTCATCTTTTAAAGTAACTTGATAAATATTTTTGATTTTACTCGTCCTTACGTATGACTAGGTTTGCTTAAAACAGCTGATCTGTTGGTAGAGCATTTCAATTCATTCTTTATCTGATTCAAATAGGTGTTCGTCGTCACCAACAACGATGATTGGTTCAGGATTAAATTGAAATTTGTATAAGTTATTGAGGAGGTGATCTTGGACAGAGAACTAAGGCTCAATATCAACCCAATCAGGTAATCCCGAAAAAATTCACAATAGTAGACAACACAAAGCAAGTTTCCTGATAGAAAATTGTTATGTGTCTCAGAGACTAACTGTTCAACTGAATAATGTACTACATCTTCTTTTCGTAAATTAACAAGCCACACGCAAGTGATTTTTTTCAATCAGGAGACATGAATTAAGTTAATAAAGTCATTTTAAATCTGGAAAAAATATTCAGCATGAATATTCCTGTACATTCGGAATTATACCAGATATTTTGACTTGACTCAATCGTGAATAGCTTTTAAAGTTTGCAACTGAATCATCCAAACAATCAACCCAAAAAAATCAAAATAAAATTTCATTTTAAATATTAAAGTCAAGTGATTGCCTAAACACTATTTTTGTGCTATCAAAGTTTTTCGTAATTAAATAAAATAATAATCATTACATGTAATTTAAATAATGATGATGATAGTCCACCATTTTCATAACATCATCAGAAAATACATTTTCATACAAATTTCATAACATTTTAAATAAACCATAAAATATTCCATTCAAATTGAAACTCTCGTTCACCAAACTCACATCTCTCTCACACATATTCATTTTAATGTTTTTGTGTATATTGAAAATTTGTTGTTTTGTTATGTTTTCAACGAAAAATTTTAATTAAATAATTTTCATTTATATTATGATGATTGTGTGTGTGATGTGTATTTGAATTTTTCATTTTGTATACATACGAGTTTCAATTTACAATAATTTACCGGTGAGTTTTTGTGTGCCTGTGTGTACTTAAATGAAATTTTTGAATAGGTCTTTGTATATAATTGTATTTTATATGCACTGCAAAGCAATTAAAATTTAATTATGATTATTGAAGTGAAATAAAATGGGGAAAAATTAATAAATATTTGTGTCAAAGTAATTAAAAATGAAATTAGAGAGAATTTTATGATCCTCATGTGGGTGAATTTATGTTTGTGTGTGAAAAAATGAATTCAAAGCAAAAATTTATCTCAAATAACTGAAAATTTTTCAATATTTTTTATTTATTTTGAAAATGATATTAAAATGAAATTTGATAATGAAACGCATAAAATTAAATTTTGAGTGGTGTTTATTGCAAAAAACATTGTATATTAAAGTGTTTTCATTTAAAAAATATTTTTTTTAGTGAATTTCCTATCGAAAACAGAACAAAAATGCGCAAAACGAGGTCTGTCAGTGTCAAATTGCTATAAACATATTTCTTGAACTGAAATATCTCAAAATGAGCTTTTTCAAATATTTTATGATCACTGACTACATTTTGCAGTAACTTTTTCAATAAATAACAATAATCACATCATATTTCTGGTTTCTGATGATAAATTACAATATTGTTCCTATAAAAATATTGAAATAAATTTCATCACCAGGAACTAAACTTACATCGAAAGTTCCATGAATGGATTACGACCGACACATCAAAAAAATTTTTTTTTCGTTATATTTTCGTCTCAGTGATGACAGCACACACACACACAAACACACACACACACACACACATAGGAAAACATATTTATGCGTTTAAATAAATAAAAAATGTGCATCATAATGATAAAAACGTTGTCGATAAATTGAATACCTGATCACTCATGAAATATGATCAGATTTTAATTTTAATTAAAATTCAATCGGCCAGAAATATTCAATATATTAAATAATGAAATAAGAGCACATGCCTGTGTGTGAGTGTGTGTATGTGAAATATTAAATTTTGTTATTATCTCACTTTTGAGAGTACTTTTGAAATATTTATTTTATTATTTATTAATAATAAAATTCCAATAAACAAATTAAATGACAAACTTGTCTCATCAAATTAATTCACATAAAAATTTGTTACAAATTGCTTTGGTTAAATTCCCGTTTCACTTTTATCAATCTTTGTTACTTAAATACACATTTAATCTTTATTATGCTGCCTATTTTGCTATTTCATTTTATTTTTATTACCATTATCGCCTTAATTATGTTGAGCCCATCAGATAGACAGACTCACACTAAATTAGAATTGTATGTCTATTAACAAGACAGTTCATATATGAATTGCACACACAAACACACACACATGAATAATAATTAAGTTTATCAGTCAAAATAAAGGTCATAATTCAATGTTTAATTAAACTTTTCTCGTGTTTTATGTTGTTTTTTTGGATGTATTTAATATGATATTAGATGTGTGTGTGCTAAGAAAATTAGTTGGTCCTGCCGCCAGTACGCCAATCAAGATGTTATGTGATCAGATAAAATTGTCTACATATTTTCTTATTAAAAATATAATAATATAGCAAAGGAACGAAAAAAAATGGATTTAATATTAAACAGGAGTGTGGTCATGAAGTTAATTTGGCAAACTTAAAGTTGGGGAATGACGATGTTGGTTTTTGAATTTAAGAAATTTTCTGAAAGTCTAAAGGGGACTGCCCCTCTACCAGGTTCTATTAGGGGATCTGACATTTTTAAAACGCTACTTCTTGTTATTTATTTTATATAAATTTGTGTATGTCTTACCATAATGCCGCCTGGATAAGTGAACGAGTGTTGATCAAAAACTGACCTTGATAACAGCTGATAAAAGTTGACAGTTCCCAATTAGCATATCCTATCTAATTCACTTATTGTATTCCCTATGACCCAAATGACATCAGTTGAAAAGGAAAAATTGTCAAATCCAGATTACATTGCAGTTACTGTCGTCTTATCCCGAATTACTCGCCGAGAGATTATTTTTAAGGCTCACCACTGGAAGTCAAACTACATTTTCATCGTTTACCCATCTCTGTCCTTGTTCAACATTGTTGTTTCCCAAATGTGACTTGATGATATCACAGAGAATCATGTATTATTAACAGTCTATTTATACTCTGTTTTTAATGAAAGTCTAAAAAAAATCACATTCAAGATATAAAACGAATTAAATGTCACATTTTTGTTCAACAATAACCATATTTTTATTTTTTTTAAGAAAAACAAGAACAACAACAAAATCTTTCTATGAGTTCACTATTATATTGCATTATCTCTTCATATATGGTGATGCCCAGCTAAATACAATACGATGACGATATCATTTTCTCTATAGAATTTTTATTTTATTTTTTTTTTTGTTAGTAAAGTTGCATAGACAACCCACATGATGAACGTACACAATGAAAAGCATTATAATGTAATAATACAAACAATATTTAAGAGTAGAATATAACGAAAAATACAAGCACAATTTAGTTTTCCATTTAACTGATAAGATCAGACTACAGCAATTTATTTAAGCGAGTGAACAAACAAGCGATAGCAACTAAGCAGTGGTGGCATGCAAGGAAACTGATACTGAAATGGAAAGAATTGAAAAAATATGGATTTTGACTTGAAATTGCCTAAAAAACTCAAAAATGTGTATTTTTTGTTTAAATCATTAGCAGATAAAAATGAATCTACTTCCTTGTGAACGCACTGAAAACTATGAGCCAACAAATGTAACATCATATATGGAAAAATAATAGCCAGTGTCTGTTCTGTTAAATAAAAACACATCAAGTAAACAATGCTATTTTGTTCATATATTGGCATTGTTCTTACTTTTCAAATCTATTGTTATTACATTTTTTTTGTCTATGTTCATGTGTGTGCGTGTGTGTGCTTTAACATAAAATTTATCTACATTTTGATACATTTTTGGACTCATCATGTTTGTTTTTAACAAAATAATGATACACGTTAATGTGAAAATTGTTCGTTAATCCTTATCTACAGAAAAATGTTTGCAACAGTCATCCTTTCATTCATTTACACACACACACATAGACACACTTGCTCATCCCATCGTACACACTTGTAAATTATATTTGAGTGACAATTTTTTTCTTCATCTCATTATAATTCAACATTTTTGTAACATATCCAATTTATTTAGATATGGAATGAAAGTTGTCTCCATGTTTCTTGTAATTGGAGTTGAAACATATTTAAAAAAAAAAAAACTGTATCAATTGAAACCGGGATTGAAACACAAATTGGTTGTGTTTCCATGTAAAATGATGAAAAAAAATAACATAAAATAAAATTCGACATTAAATCGCAAAATGACTTTCAAATATTGACAGGAAAAGTATTACAGTAATAATAAGACGAAGAAAATACTCTCTCATACTCACTTACATGCCAATATATGAGTTTTTTTTTACATTTTTCCTAAGAATTATTTTTAATATGTCATGTTATTGTCTCAATGTCTAATATAATTTTTTAAAGAAATCGAAATTGAAAAAAATTGAGTTTATTGAAATGTGTTCTACTTATTCTTAGAATAAATTTTGTTATGTTCGAGAACATTAAAAATTGATGTTTTGTGAAATATGCCGATTTAACTGTATTAAAATTTTACATATTTTTTTCTATGAGAATTTTCATGTTTTTTTTATTATTTTTTTAATTTAATAAAATAGAATATACTTCAGATAGAAAAAATTATCTTTATTTTGTTTAATACAGAGATTTTTCTTTTTAATTTAATGCATTATTGAAAGAAACTTCATGTAATTGAACTTCTTATGAATTTTTGCAATGATCCTGAAATGGTGGTCGCTTGAAATTATTTAACCCTCAATTTAACGGCATGGTGTGGCCAGGCATTTTACATTTTTAATTAATTATTAAATTATAGCGATTTCAACTTCGGGTTAGCTTCCTAAAATCTTCTTTTCTACCAATTTTTGAAAACAAGTAAAAACCTTTTGAAAAGGGTATATTGAAAGCTACAAGAACACTTGAGTTAACCCTGGAGTAAGAATATATCGTAAATTTTACGACTAGGTATCTATTTATTGAAATTACTT
>LN483438.1:438570-580215 GCA_900002565.1 Culicoides sonorensis | reverse complement strand
CTTTATGCAATTTAGCTGATAAACTTACTATTAACTATGTTTTTTTGATAAGTTTAAGACCGTAAATTTGAGACGCTGTATTAAGAGAGACATTGCAAATATACTCAAATGTGATGTACCTCAGGATGAACCACGACCTTAAGAAATGAAACGTACCAATTGCAAGTTGTGTCCATTAGAACGTCGACGAATGGCGATCAATTACTGCAAGCACTACAAGCAGCCATTTTGTAACGAACATAGAGCACAATTATGCTCCCATTGTCCTCAAGAACGATTTAAGTATTGTTTTAATGTGATATTCTTACTCTTAAACGTTCCTTTTAATAGACTGATTCAATAAAAATAATTTATATTTATTAAATTAATAAATCATTTAATTTTAATTAATATTCGTAAAATTTACGACTGTTTCTTATATATGATTGTAAAATAAGTTTCGTACTTAAGGGTTAAAAAAATTATCCAAGAGACATGATTAGTCAATAAAAAATAATCAAACCTTATTATTCGATATAAATTTACTTGAAAGGCACAAGAACAAAATGCAAAAAAATCTCCTTTGGAAACTAAGATATTTTTTCTTATTAATAATTTATTTTTATTGTCATTAATAAAAGCCTTTTGTAGAATATTACTCAAAACTATATGAATGATGGGGAAAAAAGAGAGGAAACAGATGATAAAGAAGAATAATATAAAAATAATAGCGAGCGTAAAGGATTCAAGTGATTTTTCGGAAGATTGGTCATATACCTGCGTAGATGAAAGAGCCAGCCCGGCTAAGGGAGTGTGTTCTATGCAGGCTGCCTATATCATTAGCCAAGGTAGGTGATACATTTATCACTTGTTTTTTGAAATTTTAATAAATATCAATTTTAATCATATGTACACTGACTAATTGATCATTTGATAATTTAAATAATTTTTGATCATTCGAGTTATTGCTTCCAAAGAATCAACACTTATTAGCTGATAAATGAAATAGTAAATTTTTCAATATTCTAACGAAATTAAGTATTTCAATAACTTCCATACTAGGTATGAAGCCGAATATCATATTTTTTCCGATTTGGTATTCTGTTAAAATAAAATCATTCGCTTCATAGTTTTTGCTGTTCAGCTTTACATCATACGATGATAGAGTTCAGTTTGGTGAATTTCAAAATTTATATTGACATATAATTCCAATTCATTTTTAAACATTTTCACTTCACAATTCAACATATTTTCATTTTGGTGGCTATGGTTGTGAATTCATTAAAGCTTTGGAAAACGAATAAAGGTGGTACGTAAGTAAAACGTAATGTTTTATTGCTCCTTTTATTTAAAAATCCAGTTACTGTATTCTTGTCCAATATACGAGATACTGTTTTCGTTTGAATATTATCTTCAAAAAAAATGTTAAGTGTGGGTTTTTTTTAATGGAAGACAGTCAATCTGTCAAACATTTTATAAAAGTGAAATGCTCGCTTCAACGCTAAATTAAAAATATATATATAATATACTTCGATACGTAATAAAATGACGGATATTACAGATGAGCCCGATATAGTATTTGACCCTGAAGGAATTTCAGAAGGCATTCAATCGGAAGCAACCAATATTGAAGAAGTGTGTTTATTCCGCTTTAAAATGGAATTTTACACTCGGGAATTCATTGGACAAAAAGCAAATGGTCCAAAAGATGCATATGAATGCACGTGCAATAATATAGCTCAATTTAAAGCAAATTTGTGGCCAAAGGTTTGTACATTGATCAAACGAGAAATTGTTTTCGATGATGACAGTAACAGCTATAAGTGGGGAGCTGATGAACCAGAATTTGATGATTTGGAGAAATTCATCTTGTTCCAGGACAAAAAAGCTCGTAAGAGCTTTCGTGTGGATGAAGTAACTAATAAGAAGTTACAGAGCTGGACATCGCGGGAAGAAAATCCGTACATTAAATGTTTCGTACAGGTAATTTCATTAGAACATAATATCATGAAATGTTACCATTTTATAAAACTTATTTTAGGTTTATGGAAACTTTTTATGTTCCAAAGGACAATTTACAGATGCTTTTAATCAACTTTTGAAACCCCAGGAAGTTGATAGAGCAAATGCTGCTACAAATTTTGCTACTTTTGAATTAGCCAAAGAATTAAAACAAATTCATGGATCTGTCATTCAAGGAAAAGATATCGCGTGGTATCAATTCGCGAATTTTATTTTGTCTGCGGCACCTCATCAACATGAAGAGTTGAAACGAACTCTCCCACCGGCACACATAATTCGTTTTTTTGAATTAGCTAAGGAAAATGCGGTACAACAGATGGAAACAGCGAGAAAAGCTGTTGCTATTGGAACTCGTATCAATAAAGGAGTTCAGACTCCTATTCAAGAACTTGATGATACTGTGGATATCATGATCGGAGCAATGGAAACGGGTTTGTCATTGTGCAAAGTACTCAAACAAAAGGTTACATGTTTGAAGAATCAAACTTTACAAACAGACAACCTAATGGATGGTGTCGCTCAAAGTCTGGGTGTGGAATTAGATAGCTTTGCACGTGAGTTACAAGAACGAGTCATTAACATTGAGGATCAAGATCATGCTGAAGTAAATAACGTAAATGGAGAATAATGAAACTTTTTTTTTATTAAAAATCACTTAATGTTTATACAAATGAAATTTTATGTAAAAAAGAATTACAATAAATGAGAATAAACGACAATTAATTAAACCCAAGAGATGTTAAATCTTCACCTAAGCCTTTTGAAGGGTCAAAGAACCCTCCAGCCATGTAGCCACATTTTTCAAACAATGCACTCATGTTTTGTTTGGAAAAACTCTGTAAAACATCACAAATGAGGAGTTTTTTATCTATTTTGCAATTTTCTTGATATCGTTTACTCAACTCTTGTTTCATTCTCCCAAACATAAATTCGATTGGGTTAAAATATGGAGTATAGGCAGGCAGGAAAACCGGCACTATTCCCAAAGATCTTAAAAAATAAATGAAATCTGCACTACAGTGAATTTTAGCACCGTCTAAAATCCATAATGAGTGGAAACCGGGATATTGGGAAACAGCGCCACTTTCCGCAAATTCAGAACAGCATTTGACAAAGTATGCACGATTAAAGGTGCCTTCAGTCTCATATGAATTTATTAACCCATCAACCCCAATGAAACATAACAAAGATGTTCTTTTTGTTCTAACAAATTCTCCACGATAAAATAATTTCTTGCCCTTAAGAGCAAATCCCCGCTTGCGTAACATATCTGTTCCATTGATTGAGACTTCGTCCAGAAATACTAACTGTTCCCATGACCAGTCAATTTGATTCATTTCATTACAAAAGCGTAGAACATCTTGTAATTGCATTTGTATAGCACGGCGCTCTACCACTTTATAGCTCATGCCGGCTTCATGAAGAATAACACTTACAGAAGAGGGGCTAATTGATGTTCCGAATTTTTTTAAAAACTCTGAGGTTGCCTCATCTAAGTGCAATAACGGGTTTTTAGAGTATAATTTTACCAACCATGCTCGTTTTTCTACTCCGAATTTTCTAAAACAACGTTCAATTGTTTTTTTCCGAATGACTGTTCCCGTGTTTTCATATTTGTCAATCCAATTAGAGATGGTTTTTATATCTTTACCATATATTTTGGCTAATTTTGTCCTATTAAATCCCAAAAAATAGTACCCGTAAAGAGCATGATGAATGGTATTTTCTTTGGCGTGCTTTTTTTTAACAATTTCCATAATATTTGCCATATTTATCTTTTAGATACAATAAAAATAAATTTAATTAACAATATTATAAATTAAAAAAAAAAATTATTTACCGCTTTGATGATAAATCAATCAATTTAGAAAAAATATTTAGTTTCAAAAAAAATAAAATGTAAATAAAGCATAATGCACGTTGTATATACAGTATATTATACACACACACAATTTTTTCGCTCAAGAGAAATGTGTTCGCTGTTGAAAATTGTATGCTGGAAATTGGTGGTGCGACGGTAATATAAGTTTTAAGTAATGTAACCTAAAGAAAAATTGTAAAAAAATATTAAGCTGCAACTTTGCTGAACAGACCAAGCCAGTATAATTATGTTTTCACTTAAACACTGTTAAATAAGCTAAAAATTGTATCGCCCAGTAAGCGTCTACATAAGTCATTTACACAAAAGTCCATTCATTAAAGTAGTTTTCACATGTTACTTTTCTTAGAAAATAAATAGGAGTCTGGCCAGGACCCATAGCTGTAAGTAAGGTTAAAATGTCATCGTTGAACAGGGAGTTTCAAAAAATATTTTAAAATTCATCTTCAAATTGTCAAAGCATCGTCATATTATATCAAAAAAACGCGATAGGTCTCGCTCGCTATTGGTTGAATAAAAATTCACATCAAATTCAATTTTGACAATCACTGATATTCCATCGTTTATTTTTCATAAAGAACAATCTGCGAAATATCACAAGAAAAATCATATATATCTTACTGTGTGTAATAAATATACACACATAAAAAAATAAAATAAAATAAAAACAAAGAACATATAATAATAATAAAGCAAAAGCAATCCCACGAGACTTAATATTTACAGTCTTTTGATATTTTATTATATTCAGTTGTTATTCAATTCAATTCCAACCATACACGAGTGCGACAGAGAGAGAATGAAAATAAAAAATATGTAAAAAGATGTTTGATAATGTAATATTTATGTTCATCTATTGCCTTGAACATTAACATTTTATCAACAAATGAATAAAAGAAAAAAAAATAAGAAAGAATTTAAATTAAATTTTAGGTTTTCCTGCTTAAAAATAATGCTTATTTAAATAATAAATAGAATAATAAAGGAAAATCACGTCTCTGAATGTAATTGAATTGAATAAATACCTCACTATTCCAGTCTATTCTCGTAAAAAATTTGCTGCACTTTTACACTAGAAATTTATTACTTTTCGATATCAAATAAATGTCTCTTTGTCGAGATGTAGAGAGAAAATATATTTGCTTGTTTTGTTCCACCATATAAATACACTACATAAATATTTCATATGATACAGTGGAAAAGTGCTTCTAGTGAAAATGTATCGCTTTTATATAAATTACAAAATACAATACAGACATTTACACATTTATACAGGGACTTGATATAATATCGGCAAATACCATGAGAGACGAGAAATGTACCAACTTTATTTTTTTTTTTGCTTTGTTTTTTTTCAATAAAAATATATACAAAACATATTTATATTGATTGTGTATATTGAACCCGTTTTTCCTTTATTATTGTTATTATTTTGTTATTTTATTTGTATGTATAACTAAACTCAATTTTAATAATAATGTGTAGAAATACAATTTATTCACATTTAGATTGTGCACTTTTGTTATTTATTTATAAAGTATGTTGTCAATTTATTTGTAAGAAGAATTTTTTATTAAACAGTATTAGTGAGGACTTTAGTTGAGTGCATTTAACATGTGCGACATCCTATTGGCGACATGAAATAATCTAAAGTGATACTAATTGACTGAGAGGCAGCTCCAAAAGTAAATTTTGAGTCTTTTTAAATTCAATTCAAGGATTAGAAATTCTTATTTTATGTTTTATGTGCAACATCCTATTGGCGACATTTAATCATCAAAAACCATGTATAATTTTTTGAGGAACCGCTACAAAAATAAATTTTAAAGTTCTTTTAAAAGTAAGTCTTATTCAGTTTCAAGATTAAGCTCCTTATTCGAGCGTTTATCAACGAAAATCTATTGGCGACATTTAAAAAGTGAGTCATTTAGGCACTGTTTCACAATTTTCTCAGATATAAGCAGGAAATTTAATGGTCGCTTCTTCAAAATTTCATCTGGGAATGTAATTTCATGATAATTTTATAACACAATTACATAACAAACGTAACTCAAATAACGTAGATACTAAAATATGGTCACTGAATCTCTCTCTATTTTCCACATTCAACAAACAATACTCATACGATAAACAACAAAACCCATAGAATTCCATTGTTCCCAAAAATTGAATTGCTTTTATCGCGTCAAACAAGAGTAATATTTCATTTCAACATAAATCTACACTAAATTCCTTCCATTAATATTATATTCGAACAAAAGGAGAACAACAACAATAACAATAATAGTAGTAAAACATTGTCAATATACAATCTAACAAAATATAAAATTGTCAAAATAAAGGAAATCATCCTCAAATTTCATCATTATTCACATCAATATTCAATGAACGTTATTTGATGATAAATTTTTAGTTTGATTGATATGAAAAGCTTTTGAATTAATGAACTTTGTAATTAATCACCTTTTATGATGATTCTGATGAATAGTACTGTTAAAATGCATCTGTTACATACATGCATGAATCAACAGAAGATTTTCAAAGAAATATAATTATTAATTGAATGAAATGGAATCCAATATGCATCAAAAATGGTTTTGAATTTGCTTTGTACAAGAGGCTTTCAATCAAAAGTATTATAGTCGTTTTCGAAAATGTTAATCAATGTGGCTGTAAACGTGAAAATAGTTTTCATTATGAAATTCTGTATTATTACACTGTAAATTGAAAACGGTCCGTAGTACAAAATGAACTTTGATTAACTCTTATACGGCGTTTTCTAATTTTCTATAGACGAAAGTTTGCAGATTTCATGTTTTAATGCAAATTGAGTTTGCCCCAAAGAATGTACATAGGCTGCTCTAACGCTCTTATTGATAAAAGAGAGAGAAAACAAGATACAAAAGTATTACCAACGACACCAATGCTTTGGAGACACCCGAATCAAGCACATACCGACTGTTACACATTCTTTTGTACAAGTTTTGTAAGTAAGACACTGTCATTCACGCCCCTGAAACGCAATTGAAACATGTTTGAATTCAAACCCGTATGCCACAAGACACCGTGAACTTCTCGCAATGGGGACCCACTCAACTAAATATGGTATGAACGAGCCTCTGACCAGAATGAAAACGATTGTTAGTATAGGGAATTGGCTACATCTGACCTTAGGTTACGTACAATAAAAACGGACTATTGGCCAAATTGAAACTAAGAATGGTTTTGTAGCCTTAGATGTAAGATTTTTAAGGGTGGTTTGCGGGGCGTTTTCAACGTGCAGTGTCCTTAGAATTTTGACTTCTCTCCTTCGTCATTTGAAATACTATTCGACCAGCAGATCCATTGGTAACATGACGATAACGATAATTGTTTGTAGATTATCAATAGCTTTTCACCTTACAGTGTAGGTAAACAAAACTTCAATTCAGTGAAAGCATCGAATTCCAAAATAAGTTAATGCAAATATTTCAATATTGATGAACTCAATTAATTTCATGATGATGCCTACCACTTTGATCAAATTCTTGGTGAGGGATAATAAAGAGATTTGTGTTCTATGTCATATTAACTTACACCATTTTAAATCAAGAAATTAATTTTCTGTAAGAAGAAACCATGGCAATTGTAAATTTATGATGCGGATAACATTTCTGCACTCTCAACGTAAAAACAAGTGGAAAATGCCAGAAGTTGAACTAGTGTGACCAATAAAAAGTCGGTGGAGAAAGTGGGGGTCCAAAAAACTCCTCTCCAAGGCTGCCAAGGTCTTTGATAACTTCAGCCTAGTAAAATTTTTATAAAAAATTAAAAATTCTTAAATTACAAGTAAAACATTTGAACATCCACCTACTTCACTCGTTCAGATGTTCGACTATTCACCTGTAAGAAACCCTACTGTTTTTGGGTTGAGAGAATAAAAATTCAATTCTTAGAATCGTTGTAAACGGATTACATATTTTCCCAGAATCGAATTCCACTGACTTGAAGAAACATTACTCGGTAAATCTCATTTACATTAATGAAACAAGATTTTATAAATATTTGATGTCAATCACGTAAACACAAGTCTTATTTATTATTAAAAAAAATTAAACAAATTACATGTTAAACAAGATGAGGTACAAATTTTTGCTCTTTGATATTCAATTCACACAACATAATCCTCATGTGTGCTCATCATCGAATACACTGCTGTTTCACTGATCTCATATTGCATACAAAACAGATAGATTTTATTTTATTTATTTATTTTTTTTTATCAACATCAACATTTTTTATTTTATCATTATCATGATTGTATTGTAGCAGCAAACGCATCAGCTTTTCATCACCGCTTCCTGTTTCCGTTTAATTTATCCATATACAATACATGAATAATGTGATACATAGGCAATTTTTTTTCTTTCACTTCTTGTATTTTCTTTTTTCATGCCATCATCATGTGTAGTGTACTGCAAAGGGGTTGTTTTGTGTATTTATTTATTTATTATTAATATTATTATGATTTTTTTTTCTTCGTTTTCATCATCATCGTCTTTTCTTTTATTTTTCTTTTTTTTTATTTAGCACGGTAACTTTTCTTCACTCACTCTTGGTAAAAAGAAAAAATATATTAATAATAAACATTATATGAGTTTAGTTTTTTTTTTTGTTATATTCTCTTTATTTCTTCCATTCAGTTGTTGCAGATGTGCTTTCAGTTGATATTATACGTTATTATGATTGAATGGGTAAAATGAAAGAAAAGAAGAAGGATGTTGTTGTTGCTTAAAGATATTATTACATTATCATAATCATCATGTATGCATCACTTCAGTGTATGTTTGGTGTGTGTGAGTGTGTATTCATTGCCTTTGTAATATTCAAACACGAGGATGACCTTTAATTTTAAATTTCTTTGAAATGATTTCAGCATGTTACATGAAAAACTTGTCAGACTACTTTGACTTCAATAATAATAAAAAGCGTTTATTTATATATCAGTTGAATCGATTTTTCCCTTAAGACTTTTGCCTTTCCTTTATTTTTTATACACACTTTTTTTTCCTTATCATTACCGTTAAATAACAAAAAAAAAATGAAGAAGAGTATTTTCATTTTTTTTTATCGCACATCCTCCCACAAAAGGAATAAAAAATTGTAAAAATAAGGAAAATGAAGAATATTTTGAGAGTCATGTTGATAAACATTGAATTTTGGCATTGAAATTCACTCGTTAATCGTATATGAAAATTGCGATGATAGAATTTCACTAGAGCATCCAACGATGAAATTTAAGAGAACAAGGAACATAATGAGGTTTGAAATAATCAGCACGTGTGTAATCTTAACGAAGTATGAGCTAGGACCAACCAAAAATGCCGGTTGCTTTGTTGATGGAAATCCGAATCATTGCCTAAGTTCAGGATGAAAATTTGACCAAAAGCTGAAAATTGACTAGAATGAGATGTATGCCTTGTATACCAAAGTAGAGTCAAATTGACTTGACAGTTCTCTAGTTGAAATTCCATCGAAAATTCTTTTTTAAGCGCATTTCTTGAAAATGGAGGTCCTGGTGTCTGTTTGTACGTCCGTCTGTACCATTTTCAAAATGGCGGATTAACCCAAAATTGTCGATTTACCCAAAGTGGCGGACTAACCCAAAATGGCCGACATTGAAGAATGTCACTAATCATCTAAAAATGTCACTAATCATCAAAAAATGGTCGCGTGCAAAACGATGGAAAATCCAAAAAACGATATTTTTGACTTTATAACGAAAATTAACTAACTTTAATCAAAAAGTTTCGTATCATATTGATTTCCCCTTTTAAAAATAATAATAATAAAATTTTGTGATTTTCATTTTTCATGTAATTTTTTTCATCTCTTTACCTTTTAACACCAAAGTAATTAGAAAACTTTTCCAATTAATACCAAATTTATGTCTTTTTTTACACACAATTTAATATTAACCTTAAATTTTCTCATCAAAATACCCAGCACACTGGTCATTTATTGTAAAAGTTTTAAAATTAAATTACTGTGCTGGTTAAAAAAAAATATTAAAAAAAATTGTGTCGTTACTTTTGACATTCACATCCCCAGACAAAACCAAAACCGATCACCACCAAAAAAAAAGTTAATTTTTGAGATGAAAATAAAAAATAATAAAAATAATGAAAGTGCCATCAAAGATTTTTTTTTACATGAAAAATTAAAAGAACCAAAGGCAAAATATTAAAAAATTTCATAGCATGAAAAAAGCAATAAATATCATAAAAAATCAAACACCGTTTACATTACAAGCAACATAATAACGCAAAAATTTACTAACTTCTGGAACAACAAATTTCTAATTAAGTTAATTTTTATTTTTTTCACTACACTACCCTACGCAACATTACAGTGTAAAATCAATTTTTTGTCGGTTTTTAAATAATTTCTTTTTTTTTGTTAAGGCTTGAAATATGGCCTAGGGTAACGTACCTTCATTAGCGAGTTAAATTGTGTGAGGCTATTCAATTTTTTACGATTTCCTTAGAAAAATAAAATTCTCAGCATAGTTACGTATATAATTTTATTATGATGCAAAAAAAGAATGTTTAAAAAAGGTTGAGCTGTTGTTAGGTAGAATCATTAAATTTTAAGATGAAATTACACATTTTTTTTATGATTGCTGTGGATGGTTTCTGTCGACAAAAGCATCCATTTGGGATAGGAAAACATTTTTCTGTAAGGAAAAATCGTTTTAAAACTTTTTAATTATCTTATTAATATAATTTACACTGTTCTCGAAGTGAATTATAATTTTTTTTTGTGTATGTTTAAATAGTATTAAAAGACGAAGCAAATAAAATTTAGGAGGAAAATGGTGGTGCTACACAAAAAAAAAATAAAAAGGTTTCCGCTTTATCATGCTATCACACTTTTTCGGTTTCTATTATGATTATGTTTTATTTTTAATGTTATTATTCTATTTAATTTTGAGGAAAATTCAAGTAAAAATTATGCTCTTTTAGACGCAAAGCGATGTCCGTCATTCTTTTCAAATTTTTAATTACCATAAAAAGTGGGTTAAAATTGAGTTTTAAGTACCTATGAAAGGAATGAATGAGGTTCTAGGGTAGGTCATGATGAGTATTGAACACGCATATGTTAATATGGGCCTTATGGTTACTTTGTAGAGAAGTATTTTGTTTGCTAGGCAGAGCTTTGATTTTCTGTTGAGAAGACTATTATAAATAATGCAAATGGCTTTGTTTGCTTTTCCGAGACTATACTGGATATGTTGATTAAATTTGAGCTTGGTATCCAAGATAAGGCATAAATACTTGATGGTGGGGCTCCAACTGATTTGATGGTAAACGATTTTGGTCTGTCTGCCATAAGGAATTGGTTTGGTTCCCCTGTTTGATATGAAAATTGCTTGCGTCGTTCATTTTGATTTTCCATTTTTTGAAGTATTTATTGAATTTGTTTACTGTTTTTTGAAGTATTCTGGTTATTGTTCTGTAAAAACGTGATGAAGAGTAGACGGCTGTGTCGTCAGCAAATAGAGCAACATTGCATTCATTTGAGGTCGGAATGTCATGAGTGTAGATTGAATAGAGTGTAGGCGACAGAATTGAGCCTTGTGGGACTCCCAATTTCATTGAACGTGTAGTTGATGGAGATTACAAAAAAAAACTACAGGTCATAAAACAAAAAGCACGTTTTCTTCTTTCCCTGAACCCTTGCTTAGGTTTGCAAAGTCATTTAAAACCATAATCGATCAATATCAACTTTTTTTCTTGAATTGAGACAGTAAATGCACTTTTAAAAATATTATAGGCTCAATTTTACAATTTTTTTCATGATATTTGTTCTTTAATAGAAAAAACATCATCATCATCATCTTCACCATCAAAAATATCCTGTTTTTTCATTATTTTTATTTCGTATTTTCTGTCTATTAACTCATTGGTGTGTGCTGTTCTCTGAAGCGATGCATAAAATAAACCATTGAAAAAAAACTCTCTGGGCTTGAAAAGTAACAGCTTTCAACACAAAAAGCAACACTCTCTCTCTTATTCTTCTTTTTCATCTTACTTAACCATTGTATAGTTATTTTCATTATTAAAATGTATGCTTGAATCACTTTTTAGTATTATTTACCCTTTTTTCTTCTCATTTTAGTCATATTCTTCTAAGATTTTTACAATATTATTATTATTATTAAAAAAAATATGATACTTCATCATCATCATAATTTCAATGAATTTTTCTTTAACCTCATTTCCTTGTGTTGCTTTTAATATTATTATTGTTAAAAAAAAAAAAGAAAGAAAGCCAATGAATAAATGAATAGATTAAAATGTGTTTTTCTCTTCCTCTCACTCATTCAGGCTGGCACACACATAAACACACGTTACATGAAAGTAGGAGTGAATAACAACAATAATGATATTGAAAAGCGAAATGATTGATTAAATAAACAGAATTCACATGAAATCGATTTACTGGATTTACATACAAAACATTTACACACACACACTCACACACGTCAAAACAATAAAAATAACACACTCACTCATATTTGTGTCTAAAGTGATAACTTGATAGATGGATTACTGTTCTGTGGATTATTTTGGATGAAGTATTTTTTCATTATTATTATTATTATAATTTTTTTTTTTTGAATTTTTGAAGTTAACGTATATTGATGAATTATGACATGCATGAATGTGCTGAAACACCATTCATAAGTGTATGTATAAGTGAATTATGAATAATTTATAACAATTTTTCGTTAAATAAATGTTACATATCATGATTTTGAATTAAAATTATTTCAACCAACATTTTTAAATCAATTAAATAGATTTCATCAAATTTCAACCATATTAACTATTTTAAAATTTAAGCCAAAACTAAATTTCTTCACATAAACCCTTATGAAAGAGACATGCAAAATGATAAAAAAAAACCGCACACATGTCTGATATGGGCTCACCACAAATATGTAGTTTTTTTCATGTATGCCGTTTTTTGTTTAGTTTTCCTTTTATTTCACCTCTTTTGTATGCTTTACTCGTCTAGTCAGGTTAAGTTAAAAATTTACCTATAATAAAATACAATAAAAAAATAGATAACAAAAAAAATTTTATAAAGATTCAAGTATAAGATACACACAATATTGTTTGATATTTTATGTAAATTTGAACAACGAGTTTAATATCCTCCACTCTGATAGTATACAAAATAAAAGGAAAAAAAACCTCAAAGAACGAGAAATAGAGTGCATGCATGGAAATTTTTTATCAATTGATATTCAAATAACGTAACACACCGTGAATAAATGGAAAATAAAACATCGTTTTCATATTACTTTTTTTTACTTTATTTTTAGCTTTCTTCATATGTGTCTTGTTTCGAATTTTTTGTTCTTTTCTCTATGAATTTGTACCCAGCGGTAAATGTCAATGTTGAAATGGAGTGGATTGAATTCATACACGAAAAAAACAGAGATGCTTTTCCCGTATCAAATTTTCAATTACTATAGTGTATTCTGCTATGAATTGATATCGCTATACACATAATTCATAGCAGAATCATCTAAAATACTTTTTATTCCGGCATTTATATTATAAATTGTGATATGTAAAAATAAATATAAGAAAAAATTATTATAAATAGTCAACTGAAGTCAGGATGTGAGTAAAATTTGTTTATAATTAATAAATATGCTTAAAAATGAAGTTTTTTTATGTTTGTTTAAAGAAACACAAAAAACATTTGTGATTTTGTGTGATGAGGAGCCCTGGACTGAAATATTATATTTGTGCTCCGTGGACCAATAGGTTGCTGCGCCTGGCTGGCATGTTCAAAATGAGTACCTTGTTCAACAAGATTTCTGTGATGAAGAGCGCTGGAATCAAGTGTTTGAGAAGTCACTAGTGAATTTGTGTCTTGCGAGCGTGTTTGATGAGGAGCGCTGGACTGAAATATCAAATTTTACCTCCCAGGATCAAGACGTTGCTGCGCCTGCGTGACATGTTCAAAATGAGTACCTAATTGAACAAGATGATCCCAGCTTGTCTGAGGAACTTGAGGTTGGTGAGTAATCTGAACATATTTTACATGAGGAGCGTGAGTATGATGAGAGATTTGAGAATCTTGCACGCATGGAACTTGCACTTGCTTTTCGCCAATTTATAGTGTAAGTTATTTATTGTTATGATTACTTTTCAAGAATTTGCTCAAACGAAATAAATTGAAATACATGTAAAATATGTGTACAGCTACAGAATGTATGTGTATTTGTGTACGCGCGCATTCAAAATTTAAATTTTATGACAAAGTTGGTGTCGCTCTTATATACACGTACGTTGTGTAGTGAGTGAAACTTCCTTGCTCATGACTACAAAAAATTGATCTGATATACTTACTTAAGACCTAAAACCCCTTAAATTATGCAATGAATTTATTATGTTATTATCGAAACCGTTAAATTTGCCTGGACTGCCTTTTTTGTGTTAGGAGGCTTTAGTGAGCTTTCGAGTCCATTTAGCACATTTTAAGTGAGTTTTCGAATCAAATTTGAGTCAATTATATCGAAACTGGTAAATTTGATACATTTTTCTTCCACAGTGTGATTATCAAATAAGTAGTAGAACAAAAGAACTTCCCTTCAAATACATAAAAAGAAATGCAAACAAGTACTCAATATTATTTTATTTTCTGCTCTTTGTTTTCAATATGATTTTTATTTAAAAATAAAACACAAACAATACGATATCGTATCATAAAATGGTGGAATAATCAGGAATTCTATTTGTTTGAATCACTTTCTGCATAAATTTTGACGATTTTTTCGGTACTCTCGTCAGTTCGGTGCTATTGAAATCAATATAATACAATCCAAATTTTTCACTACCATGAAAAAAAATTATATAAAATAATTCAATAATAAAATTACTATAATGAAGTATCAAAGTACTTACGTGTATCCACTTAACCACTCAAAATTATCAATGATACTCCAAATTGCATATCCACTTACTTGTACATCATCACAAATAATCGCTTTCAACATTGCATGCAAATGACTTCGTAAATAATTTATACGTCCATTATCCTCCAATTCACCACCATCACTCCAACCATTTTCGGTAATAACAATTTCGGGATTATCATATTCATTTTTAATGTAAACAAGCAAATCTCGTAATCCATCCGGCACGGAAAATAGCCAATCTGATTTGGCTTGTATCCAACTTGGATCGGTACTCATTAAGAAACCTGCATCTTTTGCCCATGAAATTTGGGTTATTGTGCCATTCGAGTCGGGTTCAACTAGGCGTGAGGTGTAGTAATTAAATGCAAAGAAATCAGCAGTGCCTTTGATGTAAGCTTTAAGGTGATTTGACATTTCTGGGAGACGGGATTTGGAGAAACCTTCTTTGAGACTGTTAAATGCAACAGATTCGATGATTACAGGTGGATATCCGCCAGTTTCAGTGAAAATTGCATGTGCGAAAATGCCCAGGCGGAATTGCAATGCCCGCTCCACTAAATCTTGACTTACATTTGCATTTTTTGCATAGTAATAACGTGAATTCAATGCAATGCTAATTTTTCCATTTTGACTTGGTTCATATTTGCTTTTATACAAGTGATATGCCCTTGCATGACTTATCAAAACGTGATGGATACATAAGTAGTCAGCTCGACCTGATGCATGTACAAATGGTGGAATATGGCCAGTGCCATATCCTTCAACGCACACATCGAATGGTTCATTGAAGGTGAGCCATGTCTTGACTTTATCACCAAAATTACTGAAAAGCACATCAGCATATGTTTCAAAGAAATCACAAAACACTGGATTTGCAAGTCCACCCAAGTCTTGTATGGCTTGTGGTGTATCGTAGTGATGCATAGTGATCATTGGTTGAATACCCCTAGCTAAAAGTGCATCAATTACTCGATGATAGTAATCAAGACCGTCCTGATTCAATGATTGAATTTCACCAGTTGGCAGGATGCGGTTCCATGATATTGAAAGACGATAGAATTTGAACTAAAAAAATGTGAAATGTCTCAAAATGTAACAACTTTTGAATTGAAATCATACCCCAACTTCGTTTATCGCATCAATATCATCGAGATATTTATTGTATGAATTTGCTGCAATGTCACCATTACTCTGATCTTTAATCACTTCAGGATGTTCATGTGTTACAATATCCCAAATACTTGGAGACCTACCACTTACATTCCAAGCACCTTCAATTTGATATGCTGCCGTGGCAACACCGAATCTGAAGGTGGACCGAAATTCAGTTGCTCGATTAATTTCACATCGAGGTGGAAGGGAAGTTATTGTTGCAATCCTACCAGAACTAGCCATGAAATTGCATTAATTTAGATTCGTAAGGGAAAAATTTAATTTCTTTATACCTTGTCCATTGAAGTAAAAGTGTGAATATGAGAAATTCAAGAAAAAATTTGAATATCATCGTTTGAAATGCAAATCAATACTAAATGAATTTCTTCTTATCTGTAATTTGTTTATTTATTTTAACATACACACTACATTAAATATTTATGTACAAAAAAAAAGTATTTTGTTATCATTCAAATTAATATTTTGTTATAAGTGAGTGACTCTCAATCACATCATGGAAATAGAATGAAGACAATTTGGCAGTTCTCTCTCTTAATGTGCTGTTATAATTGATGTGATACAATCCGAAGCGCTCTCTGTTTATATTTCAAATGAAAAAAAAACATTAGATTGAAATAAATTGATTCAAAACAAAAAAAAAAACTTACGAATATCCCATCATCCATTCAAAGTTATCAATAATCGACCATGCTGTGTAGACAGTCAAATTTACGTTATCACATTTAATTGCTTGCATAACGGTCTTTAAATGTTCTTGATAGTATACGACACGATCGATGTCATACAATGGTCCATCGTCACTCCAGCCATTTTCGGTGATCCAAAGTTCGGTGTTGTATTGTTTGTTCATCCAATCCATGAGGACACGGAAACCTTCGGGTGACGAGTACAACCATTCAGATTTGGCACGTGGCCATGATGGATCGACATCTTCCACGATATTGAAATCTTTTTGGTATGATGGTGGATCATTGACATTTGGAGATCCCAAATCAACGACACGTGATGTGTAGTAATTCAATCCTAAGAAATCAGCTGAACCACGAAGTAAGTCGATTTCTTCTTTTGTGAATTCAGGGAGACGTGATTTTTCGAAACCTTCAGCTAAACTGTTGTTAGCAACGGATTCGATCATGATTTTGGGGTAATTGCCTTCTTTTGTGAAAATGGGATGTGCATACCAACCAATCTAAATGCATGTAATAAGGTGAGTACATGAAAATATGAAAATAATTTCAAATTTCTTACAGTAAATTCATGTTTACGTTCAACGGCTTCCTTTGCTTGTGTTGTATTTGTTCTCATCAAACCACCACCACCACTCAAGACAATTCCAATTCTTCCATTTTGTGTTGGCTTGTATTTCTTTTGGTACATGTGATAAACGCGAGCATGACTCAACAATAAATAATGTGTGCACAAATATCCTCCAGTTCCTTTGGCTTTCAAAAATGGTGGTTTTTCTCCATTTTCATAGCAAGGCACACAAATTTCAAATCTAATCACAAAAAAAAACATTTTATCAAAATAATCTCATCCACATGATGTCAATATCACACTTACGGTTCATTAAATGTATGCCATATCTTAACCTTATCACCGAAATTTTTAAACAACACGTCAGCATATGTCTCAAAGTAATCGACAATTAATGGATTTGAGAAACCACCAAATAATTGTAATGTTTGTGGTAAATCCCAATGATACATTGTGACAACAGGTTGAATTCCATTTGCAAGGAGAGCGTCAATTAGACGATGATAGTAATCGAGACCCTTTTGATTCAATGATGGCAATTCCCCTGTGGGCAAAATGCGGGCCCATGAGATACTGAATCTGTAGAAATTGAACTGGAATGGAAAATTTTTATTATCATTTGAATATGATGTCATGTGATAATTTTTTTTCTTGATAAGAAAAAAAAGTGTCTTACCCCAACATCGCGCAATGCTTTGACATCTTCTTGATATAAGTTGTAACTGTTAGCAGCAACATCTCCATTTGATCGGTCAAAAATTCTCTCGGGGTATGTGTGAGTTCCCCAGTCCCAAATATTTTCTCCTTTTCCATCGGCATCCCAAGCACCTTCAATTTGGTATGCAGCTGAAGCGGCTCCGAATTTAAAACCTTCAGGGAATTTTGTGCCTGATGGAACATCACACTCTGGAAGTTCATTCACCCATTTTGACTGACACACGAATACAAAGCTCAGTAAAAAGAGTACGAATGTAATTCGACCCATTTTTTTATTTCTATTAACTTAGGAACCAAGATTTCAATGTTTCAAGTTCAAGTAGGACACTATCACAAAAAAATTGATTCGCAATCAATTTATACTTGCTACTGAATCATGGAATAATTTTAATCTAATCAATGGCAGTAAAAAACACATTCATGACAAGAACAATTGAGAGATAGACTCAAGATTAGATATTCAATAAATAAAATAATAATAAACTTCTTGATATGAAGTTATACGTTAATTGATAAAAGTGTGACCTTCATTCAGTGCGTGGATGTACCGAAGTTCAAGCGTGTCTTGACATCAAGTCGTATTTGTAGATAACAATTATAGTAAAAATAGAATAAAATTTCAATTGAACTGATATTTTCAACGAACTTACAGACAAAATTATATTTAAAATTCATATAAAATTATTTTAATAAGGAACATTTCGTGTCACGATGATATTCTGAATGAATTTTGTCGACATTTTTGGAATTCTCTCTTTATCCGATGAATTATTTTTGATTGCATACAATCCAAAGTGTTCCGTATATCCACTTAACCATTCAAAGTTATCCAACAACGACCATACACCATATCCAACAATATTTGCATTTCCACACAATTTCATTTTCAGCACTTCCCTTAAATGTTGTTTTATGTAATCAATTCTATCAATATCCTCAATCTGTCCATCGTCACTCCATCCATTTTCGGTAATAAGTATTTCTGGGTTATCATACTGTTCATAAATCCATTTCAGTGTTTTGTAAATACCCTGTGGCACATTGTAGATCCACTTTGTTTTTGATTGCTTCCATGTTGGATCACTACCCAATATTAAGCGTGAATCTTTATCCCATGATGGCGGCATTGATGTAAAATTGAAATTATATTCCACAATATTACTGGTGTAGTAATTGAATGAGAGATAATCGACTGTACCACGAATAAACAGCTTTAATTGTGTATTCATGAAAGGTAACCGTGATGTAGTTTGATTTTCATTTTTGCTATTTACGGCGATTTCTTGCCGCATTATCGATGGATAGTCACCGTGAGCTGAGAGTAAAGGGTGTCCAAACCATCCAAACATGTATTGCATACCACGTTCAGTTAATGTCGAATTTTTACCGTTTTTTGGTATGAAATACCTTGAATTTAAGGTGATTCCAATTTTTCCATTGAAATGTTTGTACTTATTTTTGTATAGGTGATATGCTGTTGCGTGACTTATTAAAATGTGATGTGCACACAAATATTCGGCTCCTAGGACAAATGGTGGGAGTGTTCCTCGTCCATATCCATCGACACACGCATCAAATGGCTCGTTGAATGTTATCCAGCGTTTGACCTTGAACAATTTTTTGTAACATATTTTAAATTGAATCATCAAAATCCCTTACCTTCGATCCAAAATGTTGAAATAAAATATCAACATAACCCTCATAATACTGTGCCATAATCGGATTACTCCACCCACCAAGATCCTGCAGCGATTGAGGTAAATCCAGGTGATAAGTTGTCACAATAGGCTCAATTCCATTTAAAATGCACTCATCTATCACACGATGATAGTATTCGATTCCAGCTAAATTGACTTCATTTGTACCTCCATTTGGTAAAATTCTGGTCCATGAAATCGAGAATCGATAAAAATTGAACTGCATATCTCATTTTAAGAATAAAAGTTTCATTTAAAATTAAAATTTAAAAATCTTACTCCAATTCGTTTCAATGCCTCAATATCCTTCTTATACAAATGATAGCTATCAGCTGCAATGTCACCATTCGATCCATCTCGCACCACCTCAGGTCGTGTGTGAAGAATATGATCCCAGATACTGATTCCTTTTCCATCGACATTCCATGCACCTTCAATTTGATATGCTGACGTCGAAGCACCGAACACAAAATCATCTGGAACCCGAATTTCCTTCAATTCATAGGCAGATTCACATCGTTTCGCTAAATATCGTGAGAGTTGTCTCACACTTTGGTAACTAAGTAAAACTACACTGAAAATTATGACGATTAAGAGGATTGTGACTAGTTTCATGGACATTTTCTATGAAAATGAGTCTGTTTTGATGATAATTGAATGAGAGAAGTGCGAAAGAATGAGGAAGATCATTTATTTCATTATTATTGTTATTATTATTATTGATTTGTTTTGTAATGTTTAATCCGCTACTATTATTAGCTGATAACATTTATAAATATTGTATGTAATTTGATGTGATTTGTTGTTTACATTGAGAAGAAATCATCTTGGATTGTTTGCGTGGGAAAAATTCACTTTTAATTCACTTCTTTATTTTTTTTAAACATTTTTGAGCCTTGGATTCGACATGAATTGAAATTAATATTGCTATTTCACTTCAAAGTCAAGTTCCGGGGCATCAATATCCAGAATCCTGATTAAATTTTAAGTATTAAATGGAGACGCCTGGTATTAAGTAAAACAAACTTCAAGATACCATCAAAATGAGTCGTAAATTTGTTAGATCATCAATCAAATCTACAAAAAAGCGATTATTTCAAACTCATATTACAGCAGTACAGTTAAAAATCCAAATACGACGTAATTATATTGTAAAAATATTAAGCAAAGATAAGGAAATTCCATGAATGGACTTCATAAATGCTATAAATTTGATTTTATCAGCAAAAAAACATTAAAAAAAAATTACAAAAATATTTTATTATGCCACATTTTATGATTCATAATCTTGATTTCACATATTTGCTAGTAGTAATTCACAATACAACAATAAACAACTCTAAAAAGAAATATGAAACACAAAAAAATAGCTTAGATATGCAACTTCCGCATTAATTCGGTCGGATGACGATGGTTTTGCTTATTCACTTTAATTCTACTCTCTATTTTTTTTCTATTTTTATTTTCATTTTAAATTTATACACAAAAAAAAATATGCATTTATTTTCATTTCATTTTTTTCTACACACATGTGATGTGTTTATGAGAAGTTCACAGACATATCAAACAAAACCCGTGCAAATATTCATTTTTTTAAAAATAATAATCGTATATCGCGTATTTCGCATTAATTTTTTTTTCTCAATTTCGCAGTGTATCATTTTTTATTTCCCATATCATAATGAAAACTATAGAAAAAAAGCAATATTTTGTGTGTGTGTTTTTTGTTGTTGTTTTACTTTTTTTTTTTGATAAATGCGTGTTTTCTATATGAATTTGTTCGTATAGCTGTTGATATTTGCAATTTATGTGGAAAAGATATGTTTGTGATTATGAATTTTTGCCATCACACATCTATTTGACTGAATAATAACTACTCTATATCCTCCTTTTTATTGAATCGAGAAGGGGCAATAGAACAAGCAAACACATGAAAATATTTTTCATAAAATGAAAAAAAAATCTCTTATTAAAGACTCATCCGTTAAACTCAATTCAAATCCAAGAATCATCCAACAGAGTAAATTTTGGTTTATGATTCGTCCGTCAGAGGTAGCTTTAGTTCCAGAATCGTCCAACAGAGTAAATTTTGGTTCGAGCTCCGCTCGACAGAGTAAATTTTATTCGTGAATCGTCCATCAGAGCTAACTTTAATTCCAGAATCATCCAACAGAGTTAATTTTGGTTCATGAATCGTCCGTCAGAGTAAATTTTAGTTCAAGAATCGTCCAACAGAGTAAATTTTGATTCAAGCTCCAACCAAAAAAGTAAATTTTAGTTCTTAAATCGTTCAAGAGAATAAACTTTAGTTCATCAATCGTCCGTCAGAGTATATTTTAGTTCATGAATCGTCCAACAGAGTAAATTTTAGTTCAAGAACCGTCCATTAGAGTAAATATTAGTTCAAGTTCCGTCCAACAGAGTTGATTTTAGTTCATGAATCGTCCGTCAGAGTAAATTTTATTTAAAGAATCGTCCGTCAAAATAAATTTTAGTTCACGAATCATCCGTTAGAGTAAATTTTAGTTCATAAATCTTCCTGAAGAACCAACATTAGATCGATTGGTAAAATTTTCATTGCAAATTGCTCATCCTAAATTATTAACTAAATAAATCTCTGTTATCAACGAAAACAAAATCATGATGAAGAAGTGAATGAAATCGATCTATTAAAAAAAACAAGAGAAAAATTTGCAGTTGCAGCGATTTTAGTTTTTTTTTTAAATTCGAAAACAACAAAAAAACTTATTGATACACACCTGAAACGAGTCACAATTTAAATAGAATCCAGTCTGTCGGTCAGTTTCTGTATTTATTTATGTATTCAAAAACATAAAAATTCAATTTTTCACTTATTCTGCATTAAATGCACAGCACGCTTATTTGGGTCTTTTGTCAGAAAGTTTTTTCTAAACAAATTTTTCTGTATTATTAGTTTGTTTGTTACCTGGATTTGAATTTGCTGATCAAGCAAATTAAAATGGAAGTTGATTTGGATTGTGTTGAAATTTTATCAGAAATAATTAAAAAGTAAAAAAAAATAAATGAGATGAAAAACTTTTTTTTTCAATTCAGGAAATTAGAAAGAAAAGTTTTCACTTAATTGACATATTGATGGCTTTTGACTTGTTCTAATGCATTTTCCTTTTAAATATCACGAGAAAAGAAGAAGAATTTCATTTCCTTTTTTTTTTTTTTTTTTGAAGAAATTGACATTTAAGCTTAGGAAAACATTCACACGTCCTTTTTTCATCATTGAAAGTTCTACTAATAAGAAACGTGTTATAAATATTTAATTGTGAATCCAAACTTTTCTTTTTTACTTTTTAATGTACACACTCACGGCACATATTGTCATTCCGATAAAATAAAAGTTTTGTTTCAAGTTAAAAAAAAACAACAATCAAACAACTTTAAGCAGATGAACAAATCACACAGAACAAATTAAGTAAGACATGTAAAAAAATATTTTTTTTTACTTCTCTCTCTCAATAACAATAAAGTTTCAGTTAGTTTTCACTGCTGACTTATTTCATTTCATGATAACTTCATACAAAGTTCAATTTCAAAGTCTTTTATTATTTATTTTCTTTTCTTTCAATACTTGTTACTTGTCTATAGTTAATTTTTTTTTCTCAATATCTTGTTTTGTTGCATGCAAGTTGGTAGCATGATATAAATCAAGGGAAAAAAAGGAAAGTCAAGACTCAAATCATCATGAAACAAAGAAAAGTTTTTTTTTATATATTTTTAAGGAATGTAGGTAGATATTTGTTTTTTTTATTGTTGTATATTTGATAAGAATGTAACAAGCTAATCGTAAGTTCTTAATTGTATAGGTGAGTTTTTTAACTAATCATGTTCCAAAACTTAAAGTAACCTGATAAATCATTCATGATGTAATCACAAAAAATGGATAAGGGATGAAAAAAAAATTAATTGAAGTTCAAGAATCGTCCTGAAGAGTAAATTCTAGTACAAGAATCGTCCTGAAGAGTTGATTTTAGTTCAAGAATCGTCCTGAAGAGTTGATTTTAGTTCAAGAATCGTCCTGAAGATCAAATTTTAGTACAAGAATCGTCCTGAAGAGTAAGTTTTAGTTCAAGAATCGGCCTGAAGATTAAATTTTAGTACAAGAATCGTCCTGAAGAGTTGATTTTAGCACAAGAATCGTCCTGAAGAGTTAATTTTAAGTTCAAGAATCGTCCTGAAGAGTTGATTTTAGTTCAAGAATCGTCCTGAAGATCCAATTTTAGTACAAGAATCGTCCTGAAGAGTTAATTTTAGTACAAGAATCGTCCTGAAGAGTTAATTTTAAGTTCAAGAATCGTCCTGAAGAGTTGATTTTACCACATGAATCGTCCTGAAGATTAAATTTAAGCACAAGAATCGTCCTGAAGAGTTGATTTTAGTTCAAGAATCGTCCTGAAGATCCAATTTTAGTACAAGAATCGTCCTGAAGAGTTAATTTTAGTACAAGAATCTTTCTGAAGAGTAAATTTTAGTACAAGAATCGTCCTGAAGAGTTAATTTTAGTACAAGAATAGTCCTGAAGAATTAATTTAAGTACAAGAATCGTCTTCAAGAGTAAATTTTAGTACAAGAATCTTCCTGAAGAGTAAATTTAAGTCAGAAATGAAAATTCTAAAAAAAATTTGGCACATCGAAGATAAATTTAGTAGTACAAAGCAAAACATTAAAATGATTGGAATCAAGAGCTTACCCTTCTAATGTTCTTCGGAAGAGATGAAATGGCGATTTAAGGCTATACCGAACCTACAACGTTACTCGTCACATAAGTTGGTGAAGTATGAACAATTAATAAAGTCGTTCATACATATGTGTCTATACAATCACATATACATTTATTTTCATGTATGATGATGAATGAAATAAAACATGAATGCATTTTTTTTTAATGAATTTATTGATAACTATTAAAGTTTTATTATCTTTGATATTTTATAAAATATTTGGTAGTTGTAATATTATCAAAAATAAAAAGACTCCTAAATAATTTTTTTTTTTCTGAGTAAAAAAGGAACAGTTTTTGTAAAAGAAATGATCAAGAATTGATTTATAATGAAAAACATGAATTGAACTAAGTTATTCTCCAATTGATCGATTCAGTGAATGACTTCCATTCTTTATATTTGCGAATTTCCATTGATCTTTCCTTTCTTGGATCAATTAATTCCAAACTCATAAATTCCCAAAAATCTTGGAGTCTTTTTTCCATTTTACTCCACACATCATTATCTCTTAAAATTATTTCAATAAAAAAATCGTTTGCAGTTTGAATTATGAATAAACATTTGTTTTTGTCACATATTTTTAATTGACCTTGAATCTGGTAATAATATGAATGCTTTTTTTTTAATCCCAAAGGCTGGTAATTATTTTTATCATAGTTTAAGCATTTTATACTTTTGTTTTTTAATCCTTCCGATATAGAAAGGTTCCATGAAGCTGAAGCTGTTTTTACTTCAATTAAAATATCTTTGAATATACCATCTGGTGAAGCTCCAAGAAAATAAAAATTTTTATCAATAAAAAGTCCAGTTTTTTCAATGTTGCAGTCTAACTCATTTAAATTTTTTTTTAAAAATTCTTTAGCTCTTTGTAACCCCAAATCTTCCATTTCAATGCCTAAATTCATTTCAGGTGTTCTATTAAATAGAGCACGACATTGAAGCACTTTATTTTGCATGGTTTCTTCCTTCGAGTTCAATATAATTCCAAAATTGGAAGCAGTTAAAAGATTTCTTCTTTTTAAAAACCACTCATCACATGTAGATTGACCTCTAGTATTTATTTCAATTTGATTTCGGTTTTCCTGATCTTTTTTAAGACCCAATACCAGAAGATTTTTTAAATAAAATAATTGATCATTCGCCATATCGGGTTTTTTGCAATCGACACCATAATATTGCAAGCCTTTCTTTTTACTTGTTCTTTTAATAGATCTTTTTTTAGAAGTTTTAGATGCAAATTTTAGCTGTTTCTGTTTTTGTTTTTCTCGTGATTCTATATTCTTTTTAATCAAATTGTTTGGTTCTTCTGAAAATCCCGTTTGAATATACTCCGAGATGAAATCTCCTTCATTGAAGTGCAGAACAGCTGCGAAATAACGATATGAGTAGCCCCATGATGATGAAAAATTAACCCGTTTGCCACCAGTAAACATTGCCACAATTGAATGAAATTGTTCAACTGAATTAGAGTCAAGAGACTCGATCAAGCTATTTGCATGTCTACATAATTTTCGTTGTGTTGTTTCTTCGAGTAAAAATAGAACGGCTTTGGTACATATTGGAGATGTTTCTTTTTTACATTTAATACCACAGTTTTCGTGATAACCACAATAATGTCTTATTACATTAATAATCTCATCACACAACTCTTTTTCCGGATCAATGGGTTTTGGATTTTTTTGAAAATTATTTTTCACAACATAATGTATTGCTACGGTGATTTTATGTATATTTTTTAGAATAGGTGCTCTTTCTTTCGAGGCAACATTTTTTATTATTGCAGAATCAAGATGTTTGGCGAAATTGCGAATCAAATGGTTTTTACATTCAATTTTTTTTATAACAATGTCACTGTAAATATTAGACGAAGCAAGTAGATGTTCTGTGTTTGAGTCTCCATCTCCCACGTATTTTTTATATTTCAAACCATGCAAATCAACACTTCTTTTAAATAAATTTAAAATTACAGTACTTTCCATGCCTGAAAATATGAAGAGAAAAATTGACATCAAATTCAGAATTGAGGTGAGAAATAATAATTCACGTGGTATGATCAAAAGTTTTCAAAGAACAAAATTTATAATTGAAAAAAAAAAACACTCGAATAAATGAAAAAAGAACGTTTTATTTTTGTATTTACACTATTCAAATTTTAATAGAAAAAATAACATTTCTTACAAAATTAAATGAATTTCAGTGTTCATGTATCTTTTCCATTCAATTCCCTTCAAGAATTTACACTCCCTGACACAAAGGTATATTATTTAATCAAATAAATAAAAAAAAGTTTGATAAAAATGAAGCCATTGCGCAATAAATTAAAAAAAAAAAGTAAAATACAAATTTTACAAACAAGTTTATTTAATTTTATGTAAAAAATTACCTGACGCGGGGCCACAATAATTAAAAGAACATTCATGCTCATAATCTTGACCGTATAACCGACATGCATGACAATAACGATTAAGCACATCAGCATCTAAAATCAATCCTGTTTTGAACCCGATGACACATGCACCACCAGATAACGAAGAGTAGTTTGTTCCATAGGAACGCTTGCAAAAACATCCATCCAAAATGACCGTAATCATTGGAGTTCCATCGGGAGATATTGAGCCTGATTGAATGGCTAGTTGCTTTTCTAACAGAGCTGCTTTTGACATATTTTGTTTCGCGATTTTGATAACATTTTTTCCGACAATATGGCTATTTACACGATAGCTCCGTTCAGATAATGTAGGAATATTTATTGAATCATATATTTTTTTATGTCCGGTATAACCAATTCCAGCTGTCATAGCCCCTAATATTGATGACTCATTAATATTCAAAGAATTTACCGACAAACCTGTCCTGGTTTTCGCGTGGCAATTGGAACACATCACTTGGTATTTCAATCTTAAACCATTTCGCACTTCTTTAGCTATTTCAATATGATGGATGGACCCAGCGCATCCATTTATATGATTGAGCGATTTCAGCACGGTTAAAAACATGTCGGGATTTATAATTCGATTAGATTCCTGAAAATCACAATCCATAGCGCAGTCATCTAAATATTCAACATTTGTGTAGACTTCTTCTTGAGGATTTATTAAATTCGAATTAACATCTTCCATCACCTCATCATATAGCTCATTGAAGCCAGAGTCTTCAGAAGGCTGAAATGGAATAAATTATAGATATATGTGTAATTCTAAAGTTCATAAAACATACCTGAATTGGTTCTGGTGATTGTGTTGTGTTATCATGAATTTTTTCTCGTTGCTCTTGTGATGCATTTAAATTTAATTGTAAATTTTTTTTACTTCTTTTCTTTTTAATAATACTTCTTGGCATCGTGGTTATTTATAATAAAATTAAACAAACACAAATTTACAATGATTTTTCAAATCGGACAACTTTTAGAGTTAGAACTATTTACAAATATTGATAAACGTCAAACTTTGACAGTTCAGAGTAGGAAAATAAAGATAGTGACATTTTACTATTTCTCCATGAATTTAGTTTTAAAAAAATATTAAAATCAATATTTTAAGAAAAATTAAGCTATAAATAAAAAAAGTGCTCCCAACAATACCTGAAAAATAAAATTTTGAAAGTTTTTGCAAAGTTTCATTAATTTTGAACAAATATTATAAGAATTATTTTGTTTTTTCTAAAATTTAAGAGAACCTGTTTTCATCATATTTTTGGAAAATTTTACTCAAAAATTTAAAAAACTGCCTCCAACAATACCTAAGTTAGCCATTGGGCTTCATTTTAAGATCAAGATCGTCGAAAAAAAAATAATTTTAAGCATAGAAAAAGTATTTTAAAATCAGTACAATTTCTTGAATTTGATGCCGTATAGCCTTAAAATCATTAATTGAAATTTCAGAAAATTTTATAACAAAAACCCTTTGAACAATGAACTTTTCTCTAACTATTAACGTCAATATTGTATTAATTAAAAGAACAGACATCACACCCTCATTTCTGAAACAAAATACCTCGTATCATGATTGAAAATCATTGTATTCTCTCAAATAACAATTATAACAGCTATTAAATGTTTAAATACCTTTTATTTGAACATTGAAAACCATTTCATGACAGAAATAACCATCCTAATGAAAACCATACCTTTGAAAAAAGGACTGTGACACAATTTGAGTAAAAAACATTATGAATGAATTGAATTCATATCTAAATCTCAATTGTAATTATAGTAAAAGCATTTCGTTCAAAGCCATTTAAGTAATCTGTGTTTCGAATCTCGAGAAAAATTGTCACAAATAACAATCCTTTCATCATCAGTTTTTGTCTCATAAAAAAACTGATTTCACCACAATAATACAAAAGCCCACCATTTTGATTTGGTCTTATTTTAGGTTAAACTCACATGTATTCACATGACAATTATGTTAAAAACACATTAGTGTGATGTCTCAGTTCTGGTTTGGTCATCTCATTCTCCTCTAAAACAAATACATACACATTCACATTATTTTGTGGTTTTAATTTAATTACATAAAAGTGTACTTTTGTGTATTTTGGTATGAAATGACGACGACAGTATCATGACATGATCCATGCATTTAAGGGACACTGGTTTAAGCTTCCATTATATTTTTTTTACATTTAAAATCCTAATCCGTGGTTGTGACATTTAGATTAAAAAAGAAAACAAGAAAAAAAATAAATTTAATAATATAAAAGTACAAAAAAATTTGCGTGGATTACATTAAAAAGGCATAAAATTTCAATTTATACACTCAAAACAACATTATATTGGCTTATCTCTTTGTTGTCCATTAAAATGAAAAATTAAAAAAGTTTCGGGTTCATCGAAGTAACAACATTAATCTAAATCATGCTTGTCTTGCCATGCCATGCCATTTTGTTATCAGCGAAAGTGTGTGTGTGTATGTCATCATGGTTGCGTATTTCAAAGTCATGTTTTTCACATTTACATTCTTGTTTTATGTATGAAATCGTCAAGTCTAAACTTCAGGGAATTTGTATATAGAAGACAAACCAGAAAAAAATGTTATAGATAACTGGATGAATTTAACATTGATGATATATTCCAACTTTGTATCTAAAATGAACTGAGGATTATCCTTTTTTTGACATTAAAACGTGAAAAAAAAGGAAATTTCACAATTTTATCATTCGTGACAGGGAAACCATTGTATAGCAATTTATTGAGTGATTTTTCTTGGGGCGTACAAAAATAATAATATTATTATTTTATTAAAAAATGTTACAAAGACGAGAAAAATCCATAAATATTAGATAAGACGATGAATCCGGATCCGGCGAACACAAACCAAAATTCCATAATGAGACCACCATCGTATTTTTAAATAATCCAGTTTTTAAATCTTGAGCAATGAATAAATACATTTAAGCTGCGAACTAAACTTCAATAGTGGCAATTTCCAAGCAATTTAAAAATTGTATTTCAATAAAATCCAAAAAAAAATAAATATAAATTCCCATGAACTTTGAAACCTGAACAAAAAATTCACAAACAAAAAAATATTAATCAACGAATCACATTGAAATCAAAAACGAAATTTGATATGGTTGTTACAAATCATGATGCACAATATATTTTTAATATTACTTACACATTTTAAATGTTACCAAACGAATTGAATTTTGTTCAAATTCTTGTAAAATCAAATTATGAACACAATCCCCTCGTTAGCAATAACAAAATTTTTATGCTTCCTGCATTTCGATTTTTACAAAGTTTTTTTTTCAAATTTACACAAAAAAATGACGTTTCCTGTGTGCTAAATTGAATTTCAATATACTGTAATAAATTTTTGTGTAAAAAAGCACCGAATGAATTTGATCCTCTGATTTTTTTATTATACATTTTTTTTTGTATTTAGCATACATTGATGACAACCTCCAATATTCGTTGTGATCCGTATCTAAAATAAAAAAAAAGTAAAATTGTGCTTCCACAAAACGATTATTTTTACCATCATCATGCTTTTCTTTCGATCTTATAGCTTACCAATATACGTGATTTTGCTTAAATTATTACCATCGGCAATATACCATGTATATTTTTGATACAAAATGGAGAGATATGCTACAAAAAAAATTATATATTTATTGCGTTCTCTCTATAAGGATATGATGATGGTGATGATAATATGCAAATATACAGTGTGAATAGAGAGAGAAGCCAATAAACACTTTATAATCCTGATTACATGTTTAGAATATAAATTAAAGGATTTTTTTTGGTATAAGTTGAAATATTTATGGTTCATCATAATATACTTTCATTTTTAAATGTTTCTCACACTCAAACATCAAAAACGTTTCTTAAAATTTCTCCTAATTGTTTGTTCAATTGGACAATATCACAGAAAGGTATTTAAGTTAACTTATCTTTGATTTAACCAAAATGTTAAATTCAAATGACACTTTGATTAAACACAAAATGGTCCAACAATCTGTGCTCTTTTCTCTTTTCATCTTCATGAATAGGCATTAAATTCAAAATATTTAAAAAAAATGTGAAAACTTTTTTAATGAGCTTCGTTAAAAATTGATGATATTTTGTGTGTGTGCGTGTAGTCACACATAAAATGTATGAAGCGTGCTTTTGCTGTATGCTTTTCAAAAATTTACGGGAGAAATATCAGAGGAACGCTAAATAACATCTGTGTGGTACCATTATTTAGCTAATATTAAATAATTTTCACCTTAAAAAAAATAATAAAATAAAATAAAGAAGTACACAAGCTGGCTTTATTTTATTAATAAAAAAATAATGGTAAACGTTCACATTCTCAACGTTTCTCGCATAAATAGAGAATGTCAATATTGTGCTAAACATTCTTTAAAAAAAACTGAGTAAATGATGATGGGAAGATTCAATTTAGCGCATTTTCATTCTCATAGAAATCTGTTAAAACAAGTACAAACAAACAGTACTCAACATTTTTTTACAGATTTGGTTTTTGGACTCTATTAAAAAAGTGTTTGCAGCATTTGATAGTTTTCCGGTTTAAAGTCTTTTTTTCACAAGACGATTGCCTTATAAAACTTTTCTTTAAGTTTTCAGCTGTTTAAAAAACCTGTTGGCTTACAATTGATTAATTTAAAACATCCAAACTGAACTGAAGCGAAAATCGTCTAATGAAAGAGAAGCAATCCTTAATTGATTCAACAAAGCATATAAAGTTAAGATGAATCAGATGAAAAAACAAAAAAGGAAATAAATGTTTGAAAGTAAAACAATCAGATCAAACAATTTCCTGATCTTAAACCCTCATCTATATTGAAGGAAACAACAATGTGCATTAATCAACAGATATACCTCAACTTGCTGAGCAAGATAAGTTACAAGCTACCTTAGCTAAATATCATAAATAACCGTGTAGATGATGTTATATGCCTAGAATAGTTGCTTATTTAAATAAAACGACACCTAAAAAAATCAAACTCATACACAAACTAATGCACAACAATAACTTTCCATATTGCAGTTCAGAGCATAGAAGAACATTTCGTCGAAAATCTAACTAAAACGACAAATGGAGATCTACACAGCAAAAAGTGATAAAGTCATAAAAGGTCCAAGCCCACTGGAAAACGTCATGTCCTTTGAAGATTTTTTTTGCTAAACAGATTTAATTAACATTAAACTAGACATCTCAAACATCTGTTAGTTGTACTAAATGTAGTCAAATGTTCCATATGGTATTGCTATCAATGACATTCATCTTCAAGGAGAAATGAAAGAGAGTCTGGAGATAGTTCAAAAAACAGAAAATGTGGTCTCAAACATGAATGTCAACACAATATTTGAAGAAATTAATAAAATCAAGTCAACTCAATAACTCACAACGAGAAATTTTCAAAAAAAAATTTAGACAATGTAATATATGCAAAAAAATCGACGCCATTGAAAAAATTCATGTCTTATAAAGAGGTTTTTTTTAGAGATTGATAAGTGCTTAAGTGACTTAAACCATTGAACGAGTTTAAAAACGAAAATTAAATAAAAAAATATCTTTTTATAGCTTCCAATGCATTTTGGATACATTCTGAAAAAAATTGATAGTATTCATTTCTCTGTAACCTGGGTTTTAAATTCTTTACTTCAACATGTTGCAGACTGTCTTCAATGTACTGCCAAAAGCGTCATTTTACTGGAAAATCTTATCAAAACATATTTCATGCAATTTAATAATAATTCATGTATTTTTAATGTGCTACAAAGTAAAAAGCGGCTTTTAATATAAACTTAAAAAAAAAATATATTAATGTGAAAAGTTTCAAAGCATTTAATAGGCTTGTTTGAAATTAGGACGATTTTACTTATAAAAATCATAAAAGGCACTGATTTTTATAATGATTTTTCTCCTTTAATGATATCAAAAGGAATATTTGAGTGCTTTTCATCATATATTTTTTTACCTCTTTATAACTTGAGAACTAATTTTCCTCGTTTCATCCAGCTAGAAGAGTTTTAATTAAATATTAATTCAATTTTTTTTTTAAATTAAGAACCCAAAAATAGTTCCATTAATATCAAAACCACGCTATTAAAAACATATTTACGTCACACCTACACACACACACTCACACAAATCTCCATGAAATTTTAAATTGAAGAAATATCCAATTAATTATTAAACATTTAATTTGAAAGTTAAATCAAATTCTGAATAATTGAGTAGACTTTCGTCAATATGGCAAGGAAAAAAACAAAAATTCTCTTACAAAATTTCAATATAAAATTTACCGTTACTCATAGTGACTCAAGTGCCAAATAATTTAAACATCAAAGTTAAATGACAAACTTAATTATAGTAAATATTCAATGTTTGTTACCTCTTTTCTTCGTATTCTTCATTTTCATTTAAGAGAATTGGGAAAACTTTGTACACTAACTGTACAGTACAATAATAATAATATGAATTTCAGGTCTTGAGTTATTGAACGTTTTGTTTGGAAACACGTACAACATAAAGAAGAAAATAAAAAGTTTTTCTGTTCCAATATTTAAAATCTAATAAAATATAAAATTAAACTTAATAATATTTGTTTTTTTTTCCTTCAATTTTTTATTTTACATTGAAGAAAATACGTGTCTATTTATTGGTTTTCAAATACTTAACCTCATATTATTACTTATATATGCCTTGTATATGCCTTAAAAAGACACACACAACCCAAAGACAACGAAGAAGAAAATACAATATTTAATGAGTTGGACATAGTAAAATTATTGGTAGAAAGAGTACAAAAGACATGAAATTTTAATGTAATTATCACAATCTTGTGCAATCACAAGGTATATAAAAGTTAAGTGTTGAGAAAGCAAAGTAATACAATAAGTTTACGTACAAACATACACCCACACACACATACACATACAGACACTGAATAACAATAAATTGTGACAAGTTTTCAAGTGTATATTTTTGGGTAATTGAGTTCGTAAGAAAATTAAAAACTTTTCTAATAAATTTTATAGTGAAGTAAATGGTTATTAGAGAGTAATGGCTTCGAATATTGTTTGTATGTATTTGTGTGTGTGTAGATTTTGATACAAATTGGATGGGGTTGAATTTTATGACAAATTTGAAACAGATTTAAAACTTTCAATAAAATTTTATTATTAAGATATAAAAAAACTTCATACCCTTCATTTAAATTGACATACTTTTCTCTAATTTTGTACCCTAGATGTCTTTTTGAAGTCATTTGACTGCCATCTTAACGTTAAACCAGGATTGCAACGTAAAATGAAATGAGATCAAAATGTTACAACAATATAATACAAAATCACAAGGGAAATTTATCTTAATGCGTTGTTATTCTTCAAAAAAAAAAGAAGCTAAAAACACAAAAAAAAGAACTAATGTAACGAGAATCCTCATAAATATGAAAATGGATCAGAAAATGCATTTCCAAAAATTTAATTTAAGCGCATTTCAATTTAAGTGACTTAAAAGACAATTTTTGACAAATAAACTTTAAATGAACTTCAATCAAAACCTTTGAATTTTACTTTCAAGGTATAAAATGCACTTTAATGTTACTTATCTCAGTAAAATTTTGTTATTTAATTCAATCAGGGCTCTTTTTGTATAAAAATTGATGTATGGGAACGTTGTTACGCATAAAATGTGCTTAATTTTTTTCAAAGACTTTTTTTAATTTTTGTTGATGCTTTAATTTTTTAAGAACTCAATTTTCATAGAACTTCAATCATATTAATTTAAATTTCAACAAGGAATTTGGTCCATCTGGATCTTCAGAGACCAACTACATTTCAATACAAAAGTCGTGCATTTTATTTTTCATACTAGAAAATGTATCGTAAAATTTTATATTAAAATATTTCTATTCTATGTAAATGTAAGTGAATTCATACATCGTATGGAGTGTATTTATTTTTTTTCCTTGTAACAATAACAATAATAATAAAAGAGCAACATATTACGTCTCTGTATGTGTGTCTAGGTGTATAGGAATATATGGAATTGTACGCGATACCTAATGATTGAAATGGGTTGACATTTTTAACTTTCCCTTCCGAAAAGTGTCATTGTCTCCAGAATATTTGGTGCAAATTGTTTGTCAAACTAAATTATGTGGTATTATTTTTTTTTCATTGGGTGATATTCTAAGCTGAGAAAGGAGAAACTAAAACAGACAATTTAAATTTAATTTATCAATGTCTTATTATTTTACTTTTACTTTTTAAATATTTCTATTAAAACGTTAAAATGAGAAAAAAATAAAATGAGAGATCCGTTTGAGATTTGAGACTGCGTTGGTGGTTATCCTCATCCATTTACAGACAAAAGAAAACACATTTTATACACTTTCATTGTTATTATTCTTGTTGCTACTGTTGTGCAATAAATTTCAATGTACATTTGTATATGTGTGTGTGTGTTTTCGTTATGGTTCATATTTCTCATCTTTTTCCATTCATATTTCACCATAAAAGAAGACTTTAAACATTTTACAATTGTTTGTATGAGTTTTTCCATTATTATTATTATTATTTGCATCTATACAACAATTTTTTATTATATTTCATTTTCATTTCATACATAATATGAATAAAAGAAAGAAATAAAGTAAAAAAAAAATGTATGAAATGAAAAATAAATTTGAAATATGGCAAACGGAAGCTGAAAAGTGCTTCTGACTCACACATTTTTCAAGTTTTAGCCTTCCGTTCTGTTTTTCCTCTTCTTATTGTATTGAAATGTATTTTTCATAGCACATACACTCACATTAAAATACAAAAAAAATATGGCTAGATTCTGCCAAAAACATGATGTTACATGAATTGAAACAAATTGGAATATGAATGTTATTTTTAGTCATTTTGTATGCAAGCTGGTGGCTTAATGTGAAAAAAAAGGTACAATGTCTCGTCGCGACTCTAAATCTTAATTTTTTTTTGTTGTGTGTATAAAATGGAATAGGAAAAAAAATTGTAATAAAATAACATGAATGAAGAAATATTGTTCCCAATGGGGTTTTAACACGATTTCCATCTTTGTATTCTTTAATTTACATATCTTATGTAAAATTTATTTACAATAGAAAAAAAATGAAATTAAGTACCATTTTGATATTAATTTTCAGTTTATAAATGTAACTTTGATTAAAATTATTTTATTTATTCATTCCAGGTCACATGGATCACAATCACATTAAATACAATAAAAATGTGGAGACGACAGGTATGCAGAACAGATTTTGATTCAGATTTGCGATTTCTTTAACGACCTTGGTAAAATCAGGATTGTCAGCGACTTTAATCTTGACTTTTTATATTTACAGATAAGATCTAGGGCGGTCTCAGAAGAGGACCAGCACTCAGACAGGTCCATTGTTTACACCCATTTATCATCATATATGATGAAGAAAGAACCAAATCTAGACAAAGAACTAAAGAAAGAAGTCCATTAGACCTGGTTCAGGTTAGGAAAGTGTCCACACCTTCTCCGAAAGCTAAGTAAGGCAGGCACCTTCACTTTAATGATAGAATTAATATTGGGGAAGTACTCACGCAATCTGGCATGCTTGAGGCATACACAAAGCAGATGTGCAGCAGTCTCCTCTAGTTCAGAGCATCATTTGCACATTGGATCTCTTGAGTCAAAATGACTGAGGTGATAGTCTAGCGTACAATGACCAGTGAACATACCAACTTCAATTCTGAGCTCAGTACGGTTCAATCTAATCAGTTGTCTAGATAAACCGGAATCAGATTCCTTGATAAAGAGGCGAGTCTGTCTCTTTATCAAAAAATATGGAAAATATTTTACTCTTCTTCATTTTTTAATGACCGCCATCTTGTGAGTTCAAAACTGGTCTGCAGAATTGAAATCTTTTTGGATCATTTTCGAAAAAAAAAACTTCCTTCAACCTTCTAAGTTCATTGATAGCTACAGATTGTTAAGATGACCTTATGAAAATTGCTCTTAAGCGCGTTCAAGGCATTTATTTATTTTGTGTGTCGCCTCACTGATCTTGCGATCCTTAAAGAAGCCTCACATAATACAGGTGCCAATAAGTATGTTTAGGTTTAGGTTGTCTCACATGGGAGAGGTCGATCAATCGTTAATTCACATCACACCCATACAAATGTACTTAAAATGCATTAAAATCTCTGCACATTTAAATGCATTTCTTTTGAATTTCTAACTGCATATTAACTTTATCCAAGAAAATTTACACATGAGTGAAATTTCAAACAATGAAAATAATTTTGTCCCAGAAGAAAAAGACAAATACAAATTCATACAAAGAAAAAATACAACTTTTCAAAGTTTGATGAAAAACTTTTCCATTCCCATATGTGACTAACATACAATTTTGACAAAATACAATACAGTTTTTCATCAAACAGACACACACACACACATAAATACTAATTTTCATTAAAATTTTCTTGTTCTTGTTGTGTTTTGTCTTCAGTTTAACTATCAAACCATCCGGCTCCATTTCTTATATTTTATATACATTTTTTTTTCTTCTTCTCATCTCATATTTCATGTTCTTATGGTTTCTTTGAAATTATATTTATATTATAAAAAATAAAATACATTTCATTTTATGAAATGTCACAGATGGCATTTTAGTACACACACTCAAATTCATCTCATATCTTATTTCATGTTGCAATCTTTACGTGTAAGTGTGAGATTTTTTTCATCATAATCATATTGAAAGTCTCCTGGTTTTTCCTGATGTGTGTGTGTGTGAATAAAAACTGAACTTTATTTTCCATATTTCTCATTTAATAATTTTTTTTTCTCTTTTATCTCAATATCTATAGATAAGTTAAAATACATAATATAATAAAAAATAATAATCATCATAAGAAAACCATCATCAAATTCAAATTATTCTAGAAATTGCTTCATCTGTAAAATGAAATGAAAAAAAAAATTTTTTCATCATAGAAAAATTTGAGGAGATATAAATGATAAAATTATGACGTCATAAATATTTTTTCATTTCCAATCTAATATCCTCCCTTTTTTTATTTTATTTTTTTTAACAAGAAAACTAAAAATAAAATGGAAGGAGAAGGAAAATTTATATATGATGAGATATGAAATGAAGAGATGACCAAAAGATGTCATATTTTGTCTTTATTTCTAATAACAAGCATAAAAACCAAAATTTATAATCCCTTATAAAAATGATATAAAAAAATTACATGGCAAAATATGAATTTAGGGTCCCAAAAAAAAATTTAAGCAACAACAACCCTTTTTTTGTTCATTTTTATGTTTCGTGTGTTTTGTGTGTGTGCATTTCAATGAATGTTGAATCAAAATTGATTCGTAAATAATGGACACATCAATTTTTTTTGTATAATGCCATATTTATTTGAATAACATTAAAAATAGCTTAATTCTGTTTTTTTTTGTGTTCGTGTTCATAATTCTTATACATTTTTGATTAATTTTCCCTTTATTTTTGAGTTATTTGAAATAAATTTACATTTTACGCATTTCCTGACTCAATGTAAGAAGAAAATAAATCATAAATTTATCAACAGGTATCTGAATGTACCACCTGTGTCTCAAACTATACTACACAGAAACATTCAGAAAAAATGTACAATAAAGGTAAACAACTAAATGAACATTCATCGGAACGTATCACACATCTGTTCATCATCAATCGAATAGAAAAAATAAATATAAAATGAAATAAAATAATATACAAAACAGGAAATATACTAAGAAAAAAGTAAGCAAATAAAATTTGTATTTATAACTTGGGTTGTACATTGTACGAGGTTTTAGAAAAGACAACAAGAGGTCGACAGAAGAAAAATGAGAGGAAACATTTTCTCAATTTATTGTTTGTTTGTTCTAAAAAGGTATAACACAGTCTTTATTTCCCGTTACCATTTTTTTATGCCTTGATATTTGTTTATCTAGATAAATTGTGATTTCTTTGTTGTGTTTGATTTTTTTTTCTTTGTTTTATTTATTTCATAGAGTGGGTGCAAGGTAAATTTACTTTACCCTTCGTTGTATGGATTGAAAATTATTGTTTAGAATATTTATGTTAGCAAATAAAACTGAAATTGTTGCATGTGATATGAAATCACTCAGTTTCTCTTGCAGGAATTTTAATGAACATACGTTACTTGATGTATTCTTAATGTGATGGACTTGAAAGTGAATGAAAAATTTTGAAGGTTTACCATGGAAAACATTTAAATGAGACTGAGTTTAGAAATTTAAAAAAAAAGACGAGGTAATTTTTTTCTGAAAAATTTAACAAAGGGCAAAGTCGTTAATGAGCATACAGATCGATATAGAATTTAATTTTGCAGGACTTGGTATCTGTGTTTTTCGATTGAACCCTTCAGATGGTTCTGAGAGGGCTTTTTATGTTATTTTGGTAAATTTTTTAGAATGCATTTTTCAGGAAAGCCTGAAATCTGACCAAACTAACACAAAAAGCCCTCTCAGAACCATCTGAAGGGTTCAATCGAAAAACCCAGATACCAAGTCCTCCATAATTTAATTCCCTATCGATCTGTATACTCATCAACGAACGGTAAATTTTCAGAGAAGGCTAAAAACCTACCTAATTCCGACGCCAAGAGCTGATTTTGTCAATTACACGGAGAAAAAAATTGAAATACAGCAACAAAAAAATATATGGTCTTTGAAACATCATCGACGTCGCTTGAACGTTCCAATAGGGCATTTTCAATAATAGTGTCGACAGAGGAGGCCATGGAGGATTGTGTGAAATTAACGTTGTCATCCTCTACAGTGCTCTCTATCCTATCATCATTATTTCCTCCTAAGTCAGCTCTTCTATTTTTACCTTGCATTAGATCTACATTAAGACCTTTATTCGCGTCCACGTCCATTGATCTATTGGCTTCAGGATTTGTGCCATCTTTCAGACTTACTCGATCACTTATAATCTTAGCAAAGTACTGGATAAGAATTGGCGTTTGGTTTGTTTGTTTTTTGTTGTTAATTGTACTCATATTTTGTTCCCACGAGTAGGGGGTATTTACAAATCTACTCTCCGGCTTCACCCGAACATTGAGCTTAAAGGTAGTTACTGCATGAGTTCCCTCTGGTGCTCATGAGACTCTGTTCACGACTGACTCTGTACAGCCATTCAGAAGTTAACTGAAGTATACACGCATATCACATTGACTTACACATCACTTTAACAAATAGCCTACTAGTCATCAGTTGGTGCCCTGAGCTAGCGTTTCCCACTCTTCACCAACGTGGAAGTATGTTAAACGATAATTGAAATGCTGTTTTTTTCAAGTTTCTAGAGAACTAGTGTGCACCAAGCTAGTAGAAAGACCACCTCCATTTAAAGATTAGAGTTATAAGTATCAGTCATACTGCATTTTTCACGTCAAACTTTTTCCAGAAAATTCATTTTCAAATTAAATTAAATTAAAACTAATTACTTGCATTTTTCATCCATAGTCTTACAAAAAACAATCGTAATAAATGTTCGTCAACCTTTACAATTTACTAATCTATAGTTGACATATGTCCTTTTTTATTGTTTTTTTTCCAATTTATCTAACTTACCATTTCAAGTTACAAAACAGGACAACCATCGTGTACACCCACACACACATTGTCTTAGTATCAGTTCCAGGTGATTGATTGAGGTGAAAGCGAAAAGAAATGTTTTTTATAAATGACAGACAAAAGGTGTTGCATGTTTTCCAATCCTGATTAATGTGAATGTGTATTTCTTTCTTTTTTTTTTATTTTCAGGTAGGTATCAGGATCTACAATGAAATGAAGAGAGAAAAGAGATATTGACTTTTTTTTATTACATTTTCAATAAACTTACAATCGTTGTTACTTGAAATGTCTAAATACAATAAAGAAATATAAAAGTTAAACAAATGATATGAAATGAAAATAAAAAAAAATATAAAAAATTGAAAAGATGACGAAGAAAAAACGAATATATTTAAAAAGAAAATGAGAACAATATTTATGGGTTTGAATCAATTGAATTGAAATAAAAATAATAATAATAAAAAAATAGAAGAAAACCAACTGGGAGTGAAGAAGAAAAAGGAAAATGAAAAATTGCATGTCGTTTTTACTATCATTTCATTTTATTTTTTTTTGTAAGTAACTTCGCAAGTTAAAAGGTGATTGTTGTAAGTAAATTGAATATAATTTTGAGAACAATGACTGACATTAATTATTTAAACTCCCCATTTTTCATTTAGAATTAACGAAATATTTCCGTTACTTTTCCATTTAAATTTCGGAATCTATTTTGTTTCAATTCAATTCATTTCATTACCAAAAAAATTAACTTTTTCATTAAAAAAAAATTGAAACAATGAGAAAACTATGATATGCCTTCAAGTCACAGAATTTACATCTGTCATCTTCATTCTTCTTATGCATATAAAATTTATAAAAAAAATTGTACTTATCTTGTCATATTTATTCATACACAATATTTAAAGTTAAAGATGAGAGACAGAATAAATTGAACTCAATATTGTATGAAAAGTACACTAGATCAAGTGAATTTGCATATAAATTTATGTGACAAACTATTCGATTTATATTTATTTAAAATGGATATGGGATTTTATGATTCAGAATGTATTTTGTCAATTTTGTGTAAAACATAATCGAATTTACTTGTTTAGTCAAGCTTTTTTTTGCCCTCAATCTATTTTGGTATGCCTTGTCTTGTCTTAGTTTTGTTCTAAATACGTCATGATAGATTTTGGTTTCGTGTGACACAAATTAGAGAATATTTGAAATTAAATTAAGGAAATAATTGAAAAAAGATCTGCCGAGATAAGAAATTTTAAGAAAATTATAATTTTCACTGTAATTGAACGTTGTGAGTCAATTTAAGGTAGGATACACTGTAAGCTAAAAACTCCCTGCAAATCACCTCTTTAGTGTTTGACGATTCACCTGGCAAACGAGGTGATTGCACGACCCGTCGTCACTTCGTCTAATTTTTGTTCCGAATAATCCATAAAAAGCTTTAGCTTAGCAAGTACAATTGTAAAAGTTTTAGATTTTAATTTTTTTCGCTTGTTTTATGTTTTTGAGTTCACATATTGAAAACTTGTATTTTTGAAGTTGATCAACTTCATATGAAAATAAATTTTCATATTTATTAACTTGTAAACCATTTAATATTGGATTCACCTTTGTATAATAATCAGAAAATTTTTATAATTTGACTTCTGTTTTTAGATTAACTTAAAATGATGTTGATTCTTTTGAAATTCGCATTTATATAACACTGGACAACAAAAAAAAACCTCCGGCTACTGGCAAATCCTTTTACAGTCTTAAAGTACATAAAAACTGTGCAAATTAAGTTGAGCACTTTGAAAATGGCAATGACACGAAAATTCGTTAATTTGTATATAATTTCTTTTTCCAAGAGGAAAAGGTTAGTTTCTCATATAGTTTCTTCTGAAAAGTTTAATATTTTTAAAAATAAAGTATATTGTTTTTGATGTTTCCATACAAAAAAATTGAGGTTTCATACAAATCAACGATTTTTCATGTATTTGCCATTTTCAAAGTGCTCAACTTAATTTGCACAGTTTTTGAATGATTTCTCAATATTTTTGTATGAAAATATATATTAAACATTCAAAATTGAAAAAACCAACTTTAATTAGGATATAATAGTGAAAATTAACACATTATGTTTGTAAAACATTTATTTTTATTCAAATTTTAACATGGTTTTAGGAAAAATAGAGGAAAATTCAAAAAATTATTAAAAAAAAACTAGCAGCCTAAATGACTTTCTGTGAACGCCAAAAAATTTAATTTTTTATGTACTTTAAGACTGAAAAAGGATTTGCCAGTAGCCAGAGGGTTTTTTTTTGTTGTCCAGTGTAATTGAATACATTCCCATGAAAATTAAATATCGCCACATTACCGCAATATTATTTTTTTACTTGTTTTGAAAATTCGTGCTAAAATTACACAGAAGTCAAACAGCTTAAAATGAATATTTTATCTAGATAAGGACCATTTTCCAAATAAATTGATAAACATACCAAACAAAAGTTAGCTTAATAAAAAAATACATTCAAAAAAATATGAACTCATTAAATTATCAGTTTAAATGTGAAATTCCCATAAAAGTTCATGCGAGCTCAAATTTTTAATCTAAATTGCGGTTTACTTGGAACTCAAAAAATAATCAACAAAATAAAAAAAAATTATTCTTATTTATTTTGTATAAATACGAACAGCTACTGAATTTTTACTTATTCGTTTTTATTTTTTCAACTTGTGAAGACGTGAAATAATTTTTTTAATTCATTAAAATAGAAAATTGTTTTTAAGTTAAATTATGAGACATTTAATTTCAATATTATTTGTATTCGTGGGTTTCGTTTTTGTTTGCTTAGCAAGAGATTCAAGTAAAATTTTGAAAGATGTTTGTAAAAGTGATCAAAATTTAAAAGAGTTTTATTGGAATAATGAAGGATACGAAGAAATTGACGAAGATGCATTTAAGGACTGTAATGAATTAACTGAAATCGAATTAATTTATAATAATTGGCAAAAAATACCCGAAAAAACATTTAAAAACAAAGGATTAAGTAAATTAGTAAAGTTATTTATATACGGTGGAAATATTCCAATTATGGATTTGGATTTGACCGATTTGAAACAACTTGAAGCATTGGTGATGGATTATTTGAATATCAGGATTCTTTCAATTAAAACTTTCGAAGGATTAACAAATTTGACATCATTGAATATTGTATCGAACCAGTTATTCGATTTCGATATCGAGGGAGTTCTTCAATTAACACCTAACTTAAAAGAGATTTCCTTGCGCGATAATAATTTCAAGTGTAGTCGATTAAGTGAAATCATTTCATATCTCAAAAATAAAAATGTTAATGTTGGTACGTATGCTTTAGATTTAAGAAATCGCAACTACCCACCTCATGAAATTAGAGACATCGGATGCTTAAATGATGAACAATGGCAAGCTGAACTTGAAGCAAATGGATTAGAATCTTACTCTTTAGCATGCTTGAGAGGACAAACTGATTGCACATTAAATGAACAAGTTTCTGAATCAACCTCAAATTACACAAATACACAAGTCGAAAATGTTTTCAATGAAACTCATACAGAATTAAAAGCATTGAATGAAAACAATAATTGTAATCTTACAAATTTGGCTCAAAAACTCGATACTTTGATGAATAACCACGTGGCACAGAGTACAATTTTAGACGAAAATTTGAATGACTTGAAAAAAAATCAGCAAACTTTTGATGAAAAACTTAAAAGTTTAGAAAAAAATTTGGAAAATCAATTTGCAAATTTAATTATTCCTAAACTAGATGAAAAATTTGATGAATTTAATCATAAAATTGAACAAAAATCTGAAAATTATTCAAAACAATTGGAAAACAAAATTCTTAAATTAAATGAAAAACTTGAAACTATGGAGAGCAAAATAGTGGATGAATCATATCAATCATTTGGTATTTTTCGCAATTTTCAAAATGCAAAACTAACAGCATTAGATCAAAAAATCACTGGAATACAAGAATCTATGAAGGAAATTGACAAAAAATTGGAGACCGTTAAATCAGGCAATGATTTGGATGAAGATGTTCCTTTAATTTAAACTCAAAAATATGATAACCTAAAATATTTTTTGCAAAAATATAATTCAACAATATTATTATAATCATTTTTATAATACTTTTATATACTGTAAAGTAAAAAATTCTAATATACGATTTACGTACAGCGACTATGATGTTCTGTGCATACGTCGTATATTAGAATTATTTACTTTACAGTATAGTCAGATCGACGGCTTAACCTACGAAAACGCCGCTACAGCCTTTTTGGGGCTTCGTAGACCCATAGTTTCTTCTGAAACTATGCCTTATTTTCGTTGGCCGAGGTGCTCCCGTAAAAAAAATAGGGTGTCCATATAAAAAAATAGGGTTGCCATACAACTTTTAGTGAAAATTCAAAAAATTTCCACTAAAATTCCGGAAAATTCAAAAAAAAAATATTTTTTCAAAATCTCCTTTACCTAAGCTACAACTTTGCCGAAGACACCAAAGACCTAACACGAACATGAAAAAAAAATTTTTTTTTTACACAGACATGAATTCTCTTAACAGAATGTGAACACATCGACTTGAAACTCAAAGGTTAACATTGAATAAAACTAAAAAGTAAAAAATAAAAAAAATATAAAAAAAAGTTGAATGAAAAACAAAGTTCTGGACATTTCTTAGGAAGTTATTAACTTCTAAAATAAACTTTTATAAAAGGTAGATGGCTAACTAAAATGTGAAAAACAAGAAGCTTTCAAACAAAATAAAGTATTTGAGATTAAACACAAATTTGTTAAAAGTTGAATTTTGAGTATTAACTGACACAATTTTTTAAATAATTACTTTTGCCCTCACTCACAAAACTGATAGGGATTTGGTGGTTGTGTTTTATCAGCAAAGGAAGACAAAATTCAACTTTTAACAAATTTGTGTTTAATCTCAAATACTTTATTTTGTTTGAAAGCTTCTTGTTTTTCACTTTTTAGTTAGCCATCTACCTTTTATAAAAGTTTATTTTAGAAGTTAATAACTTCCTAAGAAATGTCCAGAACTTTGTTTTTCATTCAACTTTTTTTTATATTTTTTTTTTAATATGCTTGGTACACAAAAACAAACAGATTTATATAGATAATCATATTAAACAAAAGTTAGCTTAATAAAAAAAACATTAAAAAAATTAATGTTCTTAGTAAATTATGAGATTAAAAGTTCATTTTTAATCTAAATTGCGGTTTACTTGGAATTCAAAAAATTATTAATAAAATTAAAATGATTCTTATTTATTTTGTATAAATTTGAAGATCTACTGAATTGTACTTATTCATATTTGTTTTTTCAACTTGTGAAGACGTGAAAATTTTCCATTTCTCGGAAAATTTCGAAAAATCCTACCTGGTCATCCCATTTTTTTGTATGTACACCCTATAATTTTTTGATCCATAAACACTCCCACACTGAACACGAACATAAGTCTAGAACATACATTGTGTCTCAGATGAACCATTCGAATGCTACACAGTCTGGAACAAAGTAGCGTAACAACTAAAGAGCACTTGTAAAAAGTCTGTATAAAAAAATTGGCCATATTTGTTTAATAAATTAAAATGTTCTTTTGATTTCAACACACACATAAAATCATTCAAATATAATCAATTGATAAATGTGTTATAGAAATTTCTCACATTTAAAATACACACAATTCAAGCATTGAGCATATAAATTTTAGAAGAAGAAAATTTTATTATTATGATTATTATTTTATTATTCCATACATTTAAATTAAATGAACAAGAAATTGAGCAACATTTAATTCTTATGCCATTCTCTATCTAATTGTATTGTGCATGGTCATCATTTGAAGTATTTTCATATATGTTTGTGCATGTATGTGTGTGTGTTATCATTCATGTCTTTTCATATCAATGCAAATACATTCCTTTTTATCGTTAAATTTTGATCAAAAGTTGAATTTAATTGGATGAATGCATGCACGAACATGATTCAATTGATTATTATGATTAAGATGACCAAATATAAAACAGATTGTTCATCATCTTCTTATTATTATTATTACATGTGTGTGTGTGTATGCAGAGATTTCAAAGAAATTTAATTGTACAAGGTAGAAATGAGAGTGATACTTGATTAAATTAATAAGTGAATCTGAAAAGGAATCTAAGTGCTTTTCAATTGATGTGTTCTCAGGTGTTTTCCTCATTCATAATTGAAATATTTTGAATGATTAAGATATTTTTGTGATTGTTTGAATTCTATCTATTTGGATAATAGTTTGCTATGGTAACAAGATTTCATTTGATTATCACTTTCATGAGCAATAGGCTGTGAGAAGGAAAAATATGAAAGAGAAATACAAACAAGATTCATTCAAATAGAATAAATTTATTAGGCTTAAAGACATGAAATGTAATTTTAAATTTAATTTAGAAGCGTATTCTGGTCTGTGATGGTCAAATACACATATTTTTATGTCACCTCACTTTAATGAACTGTGAATTTTTCCTCTCAACCCAAAATTGTATGATTAACACTAGATTTAAGTGTGAAAATCCATTGAAAGTAAAAAAAAATATCCTCAATGTCCTCAAAATTCACACTAATTTCAATTCACAATCACAATTTTGAATAAAGTGCACTAATAATAAAAAGCTTTTTCATAATTTTATAGACAAACATTAAAAATAAAAAAAAAAACAAGTGTTCATTAACAAACATTCACTCTTTTCATGGCAATCTCTTTTCTCAGTACATATTTTTTTGTAGTATTTTCAAATGTTCTTTTTTTTCTACTATATTATTTTCGAGTTTATTTATTCATTCATTTTCTGTGTCTCTGTGATGCAGTTTTTCATATTAAAAGTAAAAAAAAAATGAATATTTTTCTATACAAACACAAGTACGATAGAAAAAAAACATAAAAGCCTTCTTTTTTTTCAATTTAACACTCATATAAAAGTGAAAAATAATAAAAGAGCAATGTCTGTTCAAGTTCCCATAATAATAATGAAAAATATTTACAGGCGTTATTTAACACAAGTATCCACACACACACACACAATGAAAAGTGGAGAAGAAATTAAAAAACAAGAAAAAACAACCATAAATTAGTTGAAAAAGAAGAAAATGAATCTTTTAATTACATTAAATTTAAGCACTAATTACATATAAAATAAATATTGTATGTTGAAATTTATATGAAAATAATAAGAGAAAAAAATGATGCTGGTATGAACATAAAATGAGAGTAAAATAAAACTGTAATTAAAGTTTTTTTTATATTTTATGATTTTACTTTGAAATAATAATATTAAAAAAAAAATTATTTTTAACATCATTACTTTATAATGTTTGTTTTTTTTTAATATAATGAATTTTAATTCTTAAACCACAATTTCAACCCGAAAAATAATAAACCAACCCCATTAATTGTCAAGAGAGTGGTATGCAAACAGATAGTAATTATCAAAGTAATTTAGATTTCCTAAAATCGATTAGACCACAATTTATTATATTTTATGTCTTTAAATGTGCTCTTTGTCCACTTTAGATACCCATTTTAGAATTTTAACACATATTCAAAGTGTTATTATTATTTATGATGTCAAAATTAGCTTTTGTTTTAACATGATTTATTATTTTATTTTAGTTTGTATTAAATTGTTTCAATGATTTCAATGGATTGTGAAGAGAAACATGGTGGTGGAAATGTGAGTAAAATTTAGAAATGGGTTGTTGTTATTTCACTGATTTACTTTTCACTTGATATTTTAATTTCACTGATTCATCACTAATTTGAGATTTCTCGTTTCACTGAATCACCACTGGCTTGGGATTTCGCATTTCACTGATTCACCACTGGCTTGATATTTCTCGTTTTACTGATCTAATACTGGCTAGAAATTTCTCGTTTCACTGATTCACCACTGGCTTGAGATTTCTCAGTTCACTGATTCACCACTGGCTTGAGATTTCTCGTTTCACTGATCCAATACTGGCTAGAAATTTCTCGTTTCACTGATTCACCACTGGCTTGAGATTTCTCGTTTCACTGATCCAATACTGGCTAGAAATTTCTCGTTTCACTGATTCACCACTGGCTTGAGATTTCTCGTTTCACTGATCCAATACTGGCTAGAAATTTCTCGTTTCACTGATTCACCACTGGCTTGAGATTTCTCGTTTCACTGATCCAATACTGGCTAGAAATTTCTCGTTTCACTGATTCACCACTGGCTTGAGATTTCTCGTTTTACTGATCCAATACTGGCTAGAAATTTCTCGTTTCACTGATTCACCACTGGCTTGAGATTTCGCATTTCACTGATTCACCACTGGCTTGAGATTTCTCGTTTCACTGATCCAATACTGGCTAGAAAAATCTCATTTCACGGATTCACCACTGGCTTGAGATTTCTCGTTTCACTGATCCAATACTGGCTAGAAATTTCTCGTTTCACTGATTCACCACTGGCTGGAGATTTCTCGTTTCACTGATCCAATACTGGCTAGAAATTTCTCGTTTCACTGATTCACCACTGGCTTGAGATTTCTCGTTTCACTGATCCAATACTTGCTAGAAATTTCTCGTTTCACTGATTCACCACTGGCTTGAGATTTCTCATTTCACTGATTCTCTTGTTCCTTGATATTCTGATTTCACAAATTCACCACTGATTTGAGTTTCTCATTTCACTAATTCACCATCCCCCAAGTGGGAGGGCACCACACAAACCTTCCATCAAAATTCACCAAAGGATAAAATATCAGTGTGTTAACATACAAAAATAAATTTCCACAATTTTTATGTTTCAAAAACTGTCTTCAATTCCTCTTACATCATACTTTTCAGTACATATAATTTGAGGTAATGAAGCGTCAAGTCTATCAAGCAAACTATTATTATTTGATTTGCTGCTGAAACAAAATAATTTATTTTGTGGGAAAAATCATCATCATCATCATTCTCATCAGTATACTGTTAAAATAAAATAAAATGAAGATCATAAATCATAGGAAATTTTCTTTGATAATTCATAAATTTTCTCATACAATTCATAAAAAACATACACACAACTAGATATCCTGTAATAATGATAATAATATAAGAAAATTGTAACGGAAATGAACAAAAACGTAGCACATAAGACAAAGTTTTGACTGGTTACTTATTATGATTATTAGTTATTAGTATAGTTGTATTGAGACACAAAACAAAAAAACTGAGATAAATTGAAACATCATCATCAATTATGATATCATGTTCACTGTAAAAGAGACTAAATTGAAATTTTTCATGAATTAACTTACTTGGAATTTAATATCATGTAACAAAAAAAAAATGAAAAAATATAAAATGAAATTCAATCAACAATAAAATCTGCTTGAATAACGATAAAAATGACTAAATTTCAATCAAAGAATGAATGAGCATGACATTGATTAAACTTAATAGATATAATAAGAAATGGAATTTGATGTGAGGTATTGTCCAATGTGAGATAGCAGACAACTAGTAGCCCATAAAAGAGATTTTTTTTGCTTTTTTTACTTCATTATTTTATTTTATTTGTTTTTTTTTTATTTTAATAGCATTGCTTTACTTTTTTATTGTTTTTTATTTGAGAACAAAGATTTTTATTAACATTATTGGATTTTCACAATATTTTTATTATCGCCACTCTTTTATATCATTTATTTATTATTATTTTTTCTTTTGGCCTGCCCATCAAATGCAATAAACTTTTGATACAATAAAGTTCAATAATTTTTCAACGTACACAGAACATTTTGCAATAATAATAATAATAATTTTTATTATGACTTGTATCTTCCTTTTTCATGTACATTTAAGCGGTTAAATCATATAAAATCCATCATCCAGCATCGTCAAATTTTCCTGATTTTATTTGGATTTTATTGTTCAAACACATTTTTTGAGAACTAATTTATTGGATTACAGTTTTTATTGGAAGAACATCCCATTTAGTGTCATAAAATCATCTTTCAGTTAAGTCTTTCATTATTTTCCATTTCCTTCGATTTCATTTGGATCAAAATGCACCAATGATTAAAATAAAAATGCGAGAAAAGCAGCATTACCGTAAATTCATTAAAATTAATTGGAATAATAAAATTTTGGGGTAGGATCGTAAATATGTGACACACACATTTTTCACACTCATTGCGCTACATTTTTATTGGATGCCCAATTAAAAATTTAATTTTAACCACAAATGTAATAATGATAATTTTCCATAAATATACAATAAAATATCATTTTTACTTTTTGTATATTTTTTGATGCAACGTAATTTTTTTTTATTATTCGTCGATTTAATGAGCTTGCTGTGAAAAATAATTTTTTTTAGTATTATCCTTGTGCAATTGATTGTTTTTTATTAACCCATTAACCGCCTATCCTAGAAATATTGAGTTTAGAGCAAAACTTTCTTCTATAATTTGTTCTTTGCGAAACAGTGATCACTTTTCGTTTCGATGAAAATTTTGAGTTTCATACAAAAATTTTACAGGAGATTGTTGAAAGTGTCCTATAAAATCACAGAAATACGTACAGATATTTTGTATGAAGAGGAAAAAACTACATGACTTTTCATCTTATTTCTGCAATTAATTTTCTTATAATAATAGAAAAAATCAAAATAACTGGTCCAACATCTTTAAAACATATCTAATTATTTATATTGAAAATTTGAAGAAAATACTTTGAGAACTTCTAGGAGAAATCCAGCTCCAAAGTTTTTTAGCATTATCCTTGTACAATTGGATCTTTTTTGTTATGAGATTTTATTTATTGTTGAATTTGACTGAATGAATAAAAATCAAAAAATATAATGAATATAAGAGTGCTTTAATCAAACACTGATAAAATTAAATCTGGGTTTTGATCATTCTTTTTATAGTCGAACCATAAATGTTCTTTGTTTGTTAAAAATAAAAATACTAAAATCAAAGTTATGAAGATGAAAAGAGATCATAAATTTCAAATAGTTGAATTTCTCATCTTCTAATTTTTATGATACCCTGTTAATTTTTTTTCATATTTTTATGATAAACTTAACAAAATCCCACAAAAAACTTAACGAAAGTCACCAAAAAAATTTAACGAAAGTTTACAAAAAAAACTAAACAAAAATCTACAAAACGAAACTTAACGAAAGTCACCAAAAAGAAACTTAACGAAAGTCACCAAAAAGAAACTTAACGAAAGTCACCAAAAAGAAACTTAACGAAAGTCACCAAAAAGAAACTTAACGAAAGTCACCAAAAAGAAACTTAACGAAAGTCACCAAAAAGAAACTTAACGAAAGTCACCAAAAAGAAACTTAACGAAAGTCACCAAAAAGAAACTTAACGAAAATCATCAAAAAAATTTAACGACAGTCACCAAAAAGAAACTTAACGAAAGTCTCCAAAAAGAAACTTAACGAAAGTCACCAAAAAGAAACTTAACGAAAGTCACCAAAAAGAAACTTAACGAAAATCATCAAAAAAATTTAACGAAAGTCATCAAAAAGCAACTTAACGAAAGTCACCAAAAAGAAACTTAACGAAAATCATCAAAAAAATTTAACGAAAGTCACCAAAAAGAAACTTAACCAGTCTACAAAAAACTTAACGAAAGTCTACAAAAAATTTAACGAAACTCTACAAAAAGAAACTTAACGAAAGTCACGAAAAAAACTAAACGAAAGTCTACAAAAAGAAACTTAAGGAAAGTCACCAAAAAGAAACTTAACGAAAATCACCCAAAAATTTACTAAAGTCTACTAAAAGAAACTTAACGAAAATCACCAAAAAAGAAACTAAACGAAAGTCACCAAAAAGAAACTTAAGGAAAGTCACCAAAAAGAAACTTAACGAAAATCACCCAAAAAATTTACTAAAGTCTACAAAAAGAAACTTAACGAAAATCACCAAAAAGAAACTTAACGAAAGATTACAAAAAAAGAAATTTAACGAAGGTCTTGAAAAAACTTAACGAAAATCTTCAGTCTTGAATCATAGAAATACGAGAAATGGTTCAATCGACCTTGTGAACTGGAAATAATTGAGAATTTGCAATAAAACAATTCAAATGTGTTATTTTTACAATTCTCTAATAAAAAAGAATTTTTTTTTATTTAATATTCAATCTAGACATTTCATAAATTTATGATACATTTTTCTTCTTGTTAATATTATAATTTTCATATTCATTAATTTCTTTTTTATTATTTCTTATAGATTTTTTTTACACTTTTCTAATAATTATATTCACAGAACTTATCATAACATATCCAAAGTACTCCAATAAACTTTTATAATTTTCACACATAATGTATGTATTTTAATATTTTTTCATATAATTTTACTAGATAATTAATTTTAATTATACGATTCAAAGTCCAGTCAAAGAAGCAAAAAAAGAAAAAAAATATCAATTCAATTAATACTGAAAAAATTTAAATAAATTTTGAGTTAATACATTTTATTATTATAAAATTTACGTCATGATGATTTGAAATGCCACTCATGTGAATGTTTCAAATCAAAAAGGGGTAATTAAGTGTAGTGAAGTGGATTAAAGTTATATAAACGTCTTTTTTCATTATAAATGTGTTAAAATTGAAATGGGAAGTTTCATAATCATGTTCCTCTTTTTGTTCTTAAAATAATAATAATAATAATGAGACGGATGCGAATCCAAATTAACAAGAACAATTTTCTCTGTTTGGTATGTGTTCACCGCCTAATGATGTCCTGCCAGGTTGCATTGGTTTATGTTGGACACCAGATTCGGATGAATTTAAATCGAGACGTCCCTCTAAAATGCTTTGGTAAATCTTTTTTGCTGTATCCAAAAATGCCTCCTCTACATTTTGGCCACTGATTTGAATGAAAATTATTATTTAAGTGAAATGATTTGATATGCAATTCAATGATGCGGAAAAATACTTACGACATTGCACTACACTCCATAAAAAGTAAATCATTTTCCTCGGCAAATCGACGTGCTTCATCGAATGTCACTTCGCGAGAACTCTCCAAATCCGCCTTATTTCCAATTAAAAATATCACAGTACTTGGATTTGTCAAGTTCTTAGTGTCGGATAGCCAACTACTTAAGTGGTTGTAAGTGGAACGTCTTGTGATATCGTAAACGAGAATGCATCCAGCTGCACCGCGATAATAGCTGCGAGTAACTGCACGGAAACGCTCTTGACCAGCAGTATCCTGGAAAGTCATGAAAATGAAATGAAATGTGCCAAAAAAAAACTTTAAAAGTAACTCACCCAAATTTGAAGCTTAATTTTTTGTTTATCGACCTCAATGATGCGTGTTCCGAATTCAACTCCGATCGTGTGAGGACAACTTGCCATAACTTTAATGAAAAAAAAAATATTTATCAATCAATTTTCATTGCAATTAATTAGCACTTACATTTCTTCTCAGTAAATTGATGCAACAAACAACTTTTACCAACTCCCATATCGCCAATGATGATGTATTTAAAAATGTACGAATAATTATAGGGACCAGATGCCATTCTCGTAACTATTGAAAAAAAAAATTATAAAAAAAAATATGAGGGTTAATTAATTATCTCAATTTATGATTACAATCCATTGAATTAGAAGTCAAATGATACCTAAATGATTTGCTGTATCGACAAATCTCATTTTAATTTCAGAAATTCTTGATTTTTTCATGATTTCTTTGAATTTTCAAATTATTTCAACTTGAATTACTTCTTTAAATTAAAGTCCAAACCTCAATAAATTGGAACAATTCACAACAGAAACAGACACAATATGAGCTGATAAGACCGAAAAAAAAACACATAAACAAAAGTAACTTTGTACTAATTAGTTATGCAAATATTCAAATGATTTGTGATAAAAAAAAATAAATCCATAAATTATTTCATTAAACATGCTTACAGTCAATTCTAACGATATTTTTATTTGAACTTGAATAATATTTTACAAGAAAATACGAAAGAATAATACGAAAATTTAATTGATTTTATGACTCATCCATCTCAATTCAAATGTTATGACGACAAAATTTTATCAATTTCATATTTTTTGGATTTAATTTCACATCCCATCACCTAAATTTGATTTTAATTTCATTTCATGGAATAAATCCTTAATTTTAATGTAAATAAATGTCATTCAATCCAAATTCAATCAATTTTGAGATGAAAACACGAAAATATTTACCTGATTTAATTAAAATTGCACTATAAAATTAAATTTTAACTTGATATTCTGAACTTGTACTGTAGATTTATTGTTTGTGATTTGATGTAATTTCTTTGTTTACTTTTTGAGTTGAAATTCCGGAAAATTAATGTTAAATAATCTCATAATCAAATTAAATGATTAAATTTTTTGGTTTTTCCTTTTTATAATGGATTATTTTTGGTCTTCCTTCTGTTTTCACTTTTCCTGGATGACACCTAAATTTTGACAGGTCTTTGTTTACATTTCATTTTGTTTGGTAAGTTTTTTAATTTCAAAGCCAAATTAAATTTAATGAATGCAAAATGCTGGAAAAATGTTTAATTTAACTTTCCTTATCATTAAATTTAAGTTTCAATTAAAATCTTGAATGTTTACCTTACATGAAAAAATGTTTGATATGAACTGACATCTGAAGTTGAATTTCCTTACTAACTCAATTTAAGATTACGAAAACAACGCATCTTTGTTATTGAAAATAATTTGCAAATATCATATTAAATCATAATGCTACCTCTTAAATCATTGTTAAAAGGTATAAATTCACTGCAAGTGACACGATTATGGCAAAATACTGGGTAAGAAATTAACCTTAACGCTAATTCATTGTTATGCCACAATTGTTTTGATTCTCATCATGCTTTGTTATTGTTTCTCACACACAGGAATGTCCAATGTGCCCTTTTATCACAGAAACGGAAGACATTGAATGAGCTTGCCGGTGTGCCACCAAAGCCAAAAAAACCTCTCACACCATATTTTCGATTCATGAAAGAATTTCGTCCAAAAGTCGTTGCACAAAATCCGAATATGAAACAAATTGAAATTGTTAAAATGGTGGCAAAATCATGGGAAAAAGTTGATCAAGCAACAAAAGACAAACTCGAAGGAGAGTACAAGAAAGAGAGGGAAGTTTTCATGAAAGAAATGTTAGCGTATGAAAGTAAATTAACACCCCAACAAAAGGAAGATCTCAAAATGGCACGACAAGATCGTGTCGAAGCACGTGAAAAGCGTGACATGAAAAAGCGGAATAAGGATTTAAATAAACCGAAGCGACCTGCTTCTGCCTTTGTCATGTTTGCCATGGAACAGAGAAAATCGAATCCACCGTCAGCCAAAGAGAATTTGAGGGATTACATGAAAAAATTGGGTGAAAAGTGGTCGAAATTGAGTGATGCTGAGAAAAAGCCATTCATGGAAGCAAATGTCAAAGCTAATGCTCAATATAAATCTGATTTGGAAAGTTGGGAGAAGTTGATGATGAAAGAGGGAAATTTAGATGTTATTCGAAATCCGATTGTGTTAGAACCGATTAAGCCCAAAAGTTCTAGAGGTCGTCACTCAGAATGAGAATCCGGGTATCCCCTCAGCAAGCAAGAAAATGTTTCCATAACATCAAATAGTAATACAAATAGTTTACATTTAAAGACAAAATCTCCACCAGCACTTTTTACATCAGAGCAATCACCTTTAGAAGTGAAGCCAGTCAAAAGTGCCATTACTGCTGATGGGGATACGAGTCCTTCTATTATTTCTGACACACAACCATTAATCAATCATAGTTACGAAGCTGTTGAAACCAAAAACAATGAAAATGATCACAAGTTAATCGATAAGAACAAAAATGAGCTAAGGCCTAAGTTTGAAGAGACAAAATCCAATGAGGAGATTAAAAGTAAGAAAGGAATTTTAAGTTCAATTAAAAGTATTTTCAAATTCTAAGGAAAAAAAATTCTCTTAAAATTATTGATTTTAAATAAAATTTTGGTTTAGAATTTATTATTATCGTTAAAAAATAATTAAAGCTCTCAAAATTATTAAAAAGTATTCTAAGGAGTTGGACATGCAGCTCCCTCTTCACGTCCATTTGGATACAAAACCTCATCCCAGCTCTGCCACAACACAACTTTCCCCCAAAATACATGAGTCATCACAAAAAACCAGATGAAACATGAAAAATCTTTGAAAATCTTATTAATTGTCTCTAAAATTTTCGTTATAATTTGAACCCAGTGCTGTTTTACACCAAGAAAGACAAAAATGATTCCAATCCAATTTAAATTACTTTCATATGTCTTCAATAAAAACACTTCGACTGCTTCCCAGCAGAATAACGGCAAGAAAACACTATTTCCAATCAGCCACTCATTGTCTGTTGCATACAACAAAGCCACAATCATTCCCATTAACATGTACTGCCTTTTTGTGTGCAAGAAACGATTCAACCTTGAAGGAGGTTCTTTTGGCTGCTGTTGTCCTGATTCCCCTGATTGCGCTCTCATCTCTCGTAACATTTCCAGGACATCAGGCTCTTGTTGCATATCATTGGGTCCCAGCGAATCACGTTCCATTTCTGGATCTGGATAAATTACATTTGAAAGCGGCTCTAATGGAGGTTCATTGTGCTCACGACCGGTTATTTTTGATAGTCTATTATTGGAGTTTTCTAGGATTCGTCGGCGACGAGCTTCACGACGTGCTGCCAGTATCTCAGCATTTGATTTCTGTTTGCTACTTGTCTCAACTGGAGTGGATTCAACGGTTTCATCTGCAGTCGATTCCATTTTAATTTAAACTAAAAATTTTAAAGTCGATTGATTTATTTTACGAATAAAATTTGCAAGTTGTGTGATCAATGTTTATGTTCCGAATTTTTGAAGTTTCCGTACATATGTGTAGCTACACAAAATGAGCTGTCAAGTTCTCTACGCAATTTATAGTAACCCAGTGAGAAAGCCATTGCAATTTATAGCAATCGAAATTTATAGCAACTGTTTTGAAATATTTGTACCAGTGACATTGCGATTGCGATTCGACTGTCAATGTCAAGTCGAATGTCAAAGCAAAAAGAAAAATAATAAAAAAAATCAACAACGCAAAATCAAAGGTACAGTCAATAAATCTCATTTAAAATACTTGTAGCTCTTTCAGTGTAATTATTTTGTATTTTAGCGTTGAATTAACTTCCAATCAATAAAATGGAAGTCCCAAATTTCACATCAGTTGCCGAAGAATTAGAATTCTGGAAGAAAAAAGCAAATCTTTTCCTATCCGAAAGAAATGACATACAAAAAGAATTTGATGACTTCATGGAAGGATCACAGCAACTCGAGGCCGAACTTGAAACGACAATTAAACAGAATGAGCAACAACTTTCGCGACTTGGTCAGAATGTGGAGCAGCTAAAATTGGAAAATGAGTCGTTGAAAAAAAAGTTAGCAACTTGTTTGAATGATTTGTGTGAGAAAGAAAATGAAGTGAGTAATTTGCAAAATGATCAGCAAAAAATGAAGAAATATGTGACACAATTAGAACAGAAAAATGATGATTTGGAACGAACAAATCGAGTTGTAGCTGAAAGTGTAAATAGTTTTGAACAAATGTTAAATCAGGCGTATGAGAAAAATGCCTTACTCGAATCAGAGGTCGATGAGAAAGAAAAATTACAGATTAAATTGCAACGATTGATGGATGAAGCTCGTGATTTGAAACAAGAATTGAAAGTAAGAGAAAAAGGTGGTGGAGGTGGGACAGATGATGACGATGATCCCAATACAAATAACAAAGAAGTGCCCATAGTTATGAATGGTGGAAATGTCACTGCAACGACTACAAATGAATTGGGGTTTGGAAAGTCACAGACACAAGTCGCAACAACAACACCCACAACAGATCCCAACAAAAATATTTGCACATCAATAAGCAACGGAAATGCAATTGCCTCTAGTACAAGAGTGACAGCAATCAGTATTATTTATGATTTGTTACGACGCATTGACAGAATAGAATCAAAACTAGCAGATTGGAAGAAAATCAGTGCTGCAGCTACACGACAATCTGGAAGCACTCTAGAAACATCATCAGTTCAAGATTTGTACCAAGGAGCCGCCTCATCCTCACCCAACAAATACTATGGATCAAATAATTAAGGGAATAAAACTCATTTTCATGACAAAGTAGGAAAAAAATCTCACACAAACTGCTTCAAATGTACAAGAAATCACAATTCTAGACGAAATTTTTTAACAAAAAATATATAAAACGCTTCTTCTTTTACAAACATAAGACCAAAATCCCCTCATTTACATTTCCATGTTGAATTGAAATGCAAAACTGAGGGCAAACGCTTTTACGAGACACTTCATGTGTAAATAACTGTTAAAATTTGAATATAAATTTAAATTAATCTTAAAAATAATTTTTTTTTTTACAATTTTTGTAAAATGAATATTAGCTGGAAATAAGTTCGAACTACATTCGTTACTGCTACTAATAATAATAAAATTAATTGTAATAATTTTAGTTCTTACTCGTGAAAATTAAACTAATTTAATATTTAAGTTGAAATTGATGTAGATGACGCATATATTGAAGAAAATAATAATAAAAAGAAAAAATTATATATTTTTTGCCTCCTATATAAATGTGAAAATTAAATTTAAACTAAATTTTTATTGACTCTCCTTAAAAAAAATTATCGGATTACATAATTTTTTGGATATTCCATGATTTGTGGGAAGTTTTCAATGGTTTCCTTGTCAATGTGATCCAGTCGCACAGGAACGGCTCTCGGTTGTCTAATTTGATTTGAAATATTTTCCATGATTTTTTCAGGAACTTTATCGTCAGCGAATAAATGTAATCGTTCCATCACATGTCGTCGTTGTAAATTACCTCGCATTGCACTATAAACCGCTTTTTTCATGATCATTGTCTTGTCTTTTGTGTGCATTTCCCAGGCTAAAGTCCATGTTGCACCACCTGGATATCCCGTGTGATGGAAATAGGCACGTTTTGTCCACTCATTGCCCGGCAATGCAATGTCTTTGGTGTTAATTACAACGACTTGGTCGCCACAGTGATCTAAGGAAATTGAAAATGTTACATGAAAATGAAATTTAACGTAAAAATTTGAAATTTAATTTACTCAATGGATGATGAATCGGCTTGTGATGTCCCAATAAATGTCGTTTAATTAATTCAGCTGACTGAAATGGGTTTTGCCATTTACAGTCATAAATGTGCCAGACTTGAGCAAAAGTTCCCCATTGCTGAAAGTTAAAAAAAAATAAAATTATTTTCCATCTTGTAAACTGAATTCATGTCATTCGTTTCATTAAAATTTTACCTGAGCTCTCTTGATCAAAGACATTTTTATTTGATTTTATTCAAAATTTAATCAAAAAATGTTGATTTTAAAATAAAATTTAACTTTAAATCCGGATTTTTACTGAAATTTTTTCTTGAAGCGAAATGTGAAGAGGCGTTATTCACATACTTTGTTTATAGTGAAGTTCGTTCCATGTGATTCAGATGGCGCTTTAATGTAAATAAACACTGAATTCACCTCAATACAAAAATTTTAAAGTTTTTACATTTTTTTTTACATTTCTATGTTAAAAATGATAAAATTACTTAACAAAGCCATCAAAAATGCTCAAAAGTTGATTTCCAACTATTTTATTGACATTGAAAGAAATTGCGATTATTTATGAACAACGCCCTTTTTGACAGTTCCCAAAGTGACGATTTGTAAAAATAAAAGTTTCATTAAAATATAATCATCGTACCATTTTTGTAGCGAATTTGTCCAAAATATCTTCAATTTACTTAATTTCTGTTGCTCAAAATAGTCCGTTGCTGTGATACAAAATGGTAATTTACTCGAAATTGTTCTATTTTTAGAAAAAAATTTGTAATTTCATGAAAGTAATAAAAAATATCTGGCACACCCATTGTCAACAAAACCAAGACAAATTAAAATGCGATAAAGTTTCACTTTTTCTTATCTTACTTTTTTTTTACTTCTTTTCTTTAGACCGAACTTCAGATGGATTGTGCACTTGACTTGATGCGTCGTTTGCCACCACAGCAAATTGAAAAGAATTTAATTGACTTGATTGATTTGGCACCAGCATTGTGTGAAGACTTGCTGACATCCATTGATCAGCCATTGAAAATTGCAAAAGATAAGGCTACGGGTAAAGATTATTTGTTGTGCGATTACAATCGTGATGGTGATTCATACAGATCACCATGGTCAAATACGTATGATCCGCCATTAGAGGATGGATCGTTGCCTTCCGAACGTTTGCGAAATCTTGAAGTTGAAGCCAATTATGCCTTTGATCAGTACCGTGAAATGTACTATGAGGGTGGTGTCTCATCTGTGTATTTGTGGGATTTGGATCACGGATTTGCTGGTGTTATTTTAATTAAGAAAGCCGGTGATGGCAATAAGAAAATCAAAGGTTGTTGGGATTCGATTCATGTCGTTGAGGTGCAGGAGAAAACTTCTGGTCGTAGTGCCCATTATAAACTTACGTCAACAGCAATGTTGTGGTTGCAAACTAACAAACAAGGTTCAGGCACAATGAATTTAGGTGGCAGTTTGACACGACAAGTTGAACAAGATGCTCCAGTTGCCGAAACTTCGCCACACATTGCCAATATTGGACGAATGGTCGAAGATATGGAAAATAAAATCAGAAATACCTTAAATGAGATTTATTTTGGCAAAACAAAAGATATTGTCAATGGACTGAGAAGTGTGCAATCATTGTCCGATAAAAATCGGGAAGATGAGCTGAAAAAACAACTGGCTCAACAATTGCAACTTAGAAATAAGACAGATAACTAACACCAACGATGATATCCGAACAACAATTCGTTCATTATCATTTAATTTTGTATTTATTATTTTTTTTTTTATGTAACACAAAAAAATATTTCTAACTCGGTATTAAAACATCTAAAATTTAACGATTTGCAAGTCAATCATTACAACAAAAAAAAAACTAGAAAAAAATAATTAGAGAAAATTGCTACTAAAAGTTAAATCAGCTTATATTCCATTATTTTTTATATTTTCTAGCATTTATTTTTTATTTTACTTCTTATGAATGAAAATTAATATTATTATTATTACAACGTATTATAAATAATTAAATAAAAACAAATAAAATATTTCAATTCTAGACTTTTCATTTAACGTTCTGAAATTCCAAAAAAAATATATTTCTTTTACGGAAACGTGATCATGATCGTTATGATTGAGGAAAATTCAGGGTTAATATTTTTCTCTGAACGCGATTTTTTGTTTCAAAATAATTGAATCTTATTTGGATCAGTCCTAGACTGAAAACTTTTTAATAATTTTTACGATTATTTGAATTTTTCAACCGATTTCAAAATTTTTAATAAAATAGAACTCAAAAATCAATTTTAATGGTAGTCTGGCTCAAATAAACCATACACTTTGTTCTGCAAAGTTGTTGCTCGTAATATAAGCTGCAATGTTTTCTTGGACCACTTTTTGGGTTTTCATACAAAAATATTGAAAAACTATCCAAAAATTGTTCAAATCTAGCTAAAAATGGCAAATACATGAAAATTCGTTGTTTTGCATGGGACATTTTTTTTCCAAGAGGAATATGCACAAAGTTCTTTCTGAAAAGTTTAATATTTTGTAAAATTAAACAATTTTAAACAACAAATTTTAAACAAGTTTACCATACAAGGTCATTGTACAAATGTGTGGCAGGCGGACAGACGACACAAAGACCCAAGAGAAAACGCAGCAAAAAAATAAAATAAATTAATTTTTAAAATATTTTATTTAATTTATTTTTTAAATTCACTCAACCTTTCTGTAATCTGTAATCATAAATTTTTTGTTAGCCTGTGGATCAATATCGTGGACTTCCATTTTATGTTGCATGACATCCTTTTTCCGTACAAACTCCTTATGACAAATTTTACATGTAAACACATGTAAGCCACAATTCTTCGAATGTTCAGCCAATTCTTCTTCACTTACAAAAAATTTACTACATTTACAGACAAATGGTGCACAATTAATATGAAATTCTGCATGTGCTTCGAGATCCCGATGTAAAATCGATAAACAACATTTACTACAAGAATAATTTACTCTTATGCGATTTGATTGCTTAAAATTATTGAATCCCAGTTTCGTCAAATATCCATCTTTACACGTTTCAACATGCCTTTGCAGGATATTTTCGTCGTTTGAGGTAAAATCACATTTGTTACAACTTCGTTTTACATGGAATGTTATTCCGTGCACAATTTCTTCAGATTTTCCAGTGTCGTGTGTTGGCTCGGGTGGGATTAGGCGTGATTTTGTCGGTTTTCGCGTTGGATATAAAATTATTTCGGTTCCATGTTTACGCTTTTGACTTTGTTCAGGTACTTTTGTACTGGACGAATATTCGACAAGACGTTCCTCGAGTTCTTCAATGGGAGTTTCTACACAAATTGACTTGTCTTTTAAATTTGCACTTTCAACTTGGATTTCATTTTCTTGTTCTTCTTCAATTTCTTCTTCATCTTGCTCAATTTCAAGAATTTCCTCATTTTTCTCCCTTTTCTGCATAACCACAACGCCAAATTCCCTTTTTGTATCACACGAGTTACAATTGAATTCAGCACCCATTAAACCAAGTTTCGCATCCACTGAATCAGCTGCATTGGTGAAAATTTCCGCGACGGCATATTCCAAATTTTCATTTTGTAGCCATTTTTCGATGGTTTTGTATTGAACGAGACTGAAATTCACGATTTTCCCTGATTCATCTAAAAACAGGGCAACAAACAAATGTGATGGTTCCAATGCAATTTCAGTATTCTTATTAGTTTCATTTACTTGAGGTAGATTTTGTGATGGAACTGCATCGTCATACAATTCACCATCTGGGAATATTAATAAGAAAATTAAATTGATTTATTAAAGTAAAATTAATTCAAATACCATTTCTAAATGAATATGCATCAAAATGAGCACTGCAAATCATCATTGAATAATCCTTGTTCTTAGTGTTTGGTGAAATTCCGCATTGTCGTATCCAGGTGTTGAACAAATCCTGGTCATCTGGAAATTCATAAAACCAACAATCTGAGGACGATTGAAGGTTCTCGCAACCAGGAACACAACATTTATTTTGTGATTTTTGGTCCATTTTTTAGTCCGTGTCAATTGAAATTATTTTTTGTTTATTATTTACATGAGGGTTCAAGCACAAAATTGAATTTGACAACTAAATTTTTGACAGTTATTTAATGGATTTGCTGATAGGGTGAATTTATGGTGAAAAAATTGAGCGTTAAATAAGCGCTTATATACTTTAGGTAACCCCTTCAATTTAAATTTCTGTTCGAAATTTTGGAAATAACGCGAAAATTTTTCCAATGAATTTCAATTAAAAAAAAAATATGAAACGAGAACCCCGTACCTTGGATTGTGGTTTCATATTTTTATTTGGCCTTTCAGAACCTGGCATTAACTTATACGTGAGAATGGTAATTTTCAGAGCTATAACGATAGCAGATTATGGTTTTGATACTTCAAATCCAGACCATGGTACCCTTAGACAAACTCGTCTCTTCGGAAAGGAAGCTGATTCCCTTCTCTTTACGGGCTAAGTAGGTGAAACTTGACAGTTCATTTTGTATAGATACACATACGAAAACGTCAATTTTTCTGTACCAATAAAGGGATTGTCAAACTTTCACGTAAGTCCATTGAACCGTACTCACTTTTACGCTTGAAATACAGGGAAAATGCTCTAATTGGATAAATCTTTATTTGGATATATTCTCTAATTGGCCATATAAATTTGAATAATTTTGACCGTTAAGAAAAATAAGTAAATTTAATTGTTTATAATTTTCCTTATAATTTTTTTTATTTACATGGTAATGTTCAGTAAACCTTTAATTTTATGCATTTTATGCTTTAAAAAATCAATTAAATCATTGTTTTTACAAAATAACATTTTAAATTTTGTAAATAGTGATATCCAATTTAAGAATATCAATTCTCAGCTTGGAACACTTATTCAAATTTGGCTTGTCCAATTAGAGCATATTCCCTGTATTCATATACAAAATTTAGAAGTTTCCGTATGTGTTTCTACAGAAAATAAACGTCAAATGAAATGTCAAGGGAAATTCTATCCTATGAATTTTGCTAGCTATACAACTGATCATATTGTACCGTGCTGAACTCAGAGTTGTCGATAGTATGTTCATTGGTCACTGTCATGAGCAAACACTGCTTTGAACCAGATGGGACCAGATTCAATTTGAGGTGAAATTCATAAATCAAAGTATTTTCTGATTAAGTTTCACTAAGAAAAAAGGTAAAAGTTTGAAAATCCAAGTTTACGTATAAGGCTTTTAACATTTCTGTACAAAATGAGCTGTCAAAAACAATCTACTTAAACCCTTACTGGGTACGCAGGTGAAATTTTGTCAATCTCTATTTAAGTACATAGTTTTTGAAGTTTTCGTTTGTGTATCAATGCAAAATGAACTGTCAAATTTTTTCTGCGTACCCAGTAATTAGCAAAGACCATAGGACAGGATTTCACTTGACATTTCGTTTGACGTTCATTTTCTACAGAAACACGTACAGAAAATTCAAAATTTTGAGTAAAATTTCCAAATGTCAAAGTCAATTCTGTTCTATGGACTTGATCCGTTTCTTTTTTTCATAATTTGACGTATCTTGGCTGAAATTTGATGATGCCCCAAACGCTTGCTTAATGTAAAAATTAGGCTCGCAAAATTACCGTTAAAGAGACATTGGAGTCAAACTTGTCCGTTCGGGAATTCAAGTCTCATACAAATCAACTCAAAAACAACAATCAACAGATCTGATGGTTTCCAGTAATTTCTTGCATATTTTCAAGTTAATTTCCTTAAATTACGAGGAAAGCCCATTGATAAAAAATCATCTTGACATTTTAAAATTCCACGTACAAAATTTTGACGTTTGCGTATGTGTTTCTACAGAAAATACACGTCAATATGAAATCATTTTCTATGGACTTACTCTGTGAAGTGCAAGGTGATTTTCTTTAAACTTTTTAATACGAAGATCAATCACGATCCTATTTCACTTGATTAAATATAAAATGTATGAAAAATGTAACTAGGTCCGCAGGTAAAAGTTTGACAACAACTTTTTGACAGTTAGTTTTTGGTATTCGAAAAACAATTCATTTTTTATTTAAATTTAATTTTTTTCGTTGTTTTTTCATCCAGTTCATCAATTTATTGAATTTTTTTAATAAATTTATGATCAAATTTAACTTTTCTTGCATTTTAAATATCTTTGTTTTTAAATGAATTCATTTTCTAATCGAAACTGAATTGTTAAACAGCTGTCAACTTTTACGTGCTTACCCCGTAAAAAGGCCTCTTTTAGTTTTATTTTCATAACCAAACTGATCCAAAAAAATATCACAATTCAAATTCATCATTTTTATACCTTCCAAACAATTTCGAACATTTCCCAATATTCACCTCAAAATTGCCTTCTCACAATTTTACAGGGCCTGGAAAGAGATGTCAACTTACCCACACATACGTCCATCAAAGTGACAGCTGTTTTGTTCGGTTCTTACTTTGCATGTATTGTACGGTACAAATTTTTCTCTCAATATCTTTCTACACACACACATACTCATTCACATACAACGCTACACAACTGCGTACAGGTATTTATTATATATTTTCATTTATTTACCCCAAATTACTTATATTATACTTAGAAGAGATCATTCTCATTCATGATCTTTAATCAGTTGCTTGTGTATTGGAAAATTTACTTTTTTTTTATTTTATACAACTTAGAATTAATTCATCATATAAAAAGTAAAATTATTTGTGAAAAACTCGAATCAAATGAAAATTTATGTGAAAATCCAATGAAACTTTAATGTAAATTTTTGTATTTAAGTGTGGAAATAAGCAAAAAAGACACTTCATGTAAAGTTAAAAGGTAAAAAATGGATGCAAGCTTAATGAGGTTCCAAGTGGTTTCAATGTTTAGGGATGTTTTACCCTTTTATGCCATGAAAATCACTGATTTTAAGTGAAATAATTTAAATTCAATGAATAAATTTCAATTTAAAGTGGAAATTTGTGAAGAAAAACTGTGAAAAATTGTAAAAAGATCACAATTCGAAAAATCGACACACCATTAAAATCGCATCTTCCGTGTTTAGGGCGCTGAAATGCAATTTTTATGAATGAAAGTGCATTAAATTGATCAAAAAAATGAAAATTTAGATGATTTTCCACCAAAAACTCCAAAAAACCCGGGAATAATTTTGAATGTTTTGATTTTACAAGCCGACGTCAATTGTCAATTTGCGGGTTTTTTCAATATTTTGGCGCTAACAAACCTCATTTTCATCAAGACTTATTTCAGTCAAATTTTACTAAAAATACCTCGGGAAAATTAGCGAAAATTGAAAATAAGCAAAGAAAAAACCTTCGTTTATCAGTTAAAAGTGTTAGAAAAGTGAAAATTTCCATTAAAATACCCTAAAATTGAGTTTAAAATCGAGAACCGTAATCGTGGTGACACATTTCTATATAAAATTTTTTTTTTTGCCAAATCTCCATTTTTTTCAATTTTTTTTTCATTGACGATTGGTGACGATTTAAAATGTGAAAATTTTTAAAAGGGTAGAAATTTAATTGAAAAAACTCGTTGATCCCCTTGCAAAAGTACGTGAAATCACTTGAGAATCAAATTAAATTGTGAATTATCAGTGAAATTCTGTGGAAAAGAGAAGAAATATTAACATTGAATATTATCAAATATTTGCAGCTAATCAAAACTTAATCCAAAAATAATTTTTGGTTTAACCGGGGAAAACTTGAGTGTGTCGAGGTCCAGTATGGACATTCAAAGGTAAAATTAGCCGGTTTACATGAAATTAAGCAGATAAATTAATTTTCTTCCATTTTTTTTTACTTGTATCTTGGAATAGGAAACCTTTGGAGAAAAGCAGTCAGAGTAGGAAAAGGAAATATGATCGAACAACAGATTCCGATGACACGGTTAGTTTTTCCAATTTCAATTACATTAAAAAAAATTCCTGTAAATTAATTTCAGCTCAATTGAAATTCCTGTTGCTTGCAGTGTGTGCATGTGTGTGTACTGGTACATAGAAACATTGTATGCAGGGAAACGACCCTTTTTTACATTCATTCTTCTTTTCATTCCTTGTTTTGTTCTCGTTTTTTTTTTTTAATTTTATTGTTGTTGGATTAAATGGCCAACATCTGCACAAATACAAATAAGCATAAATTCCTTTACATTTACACTTACAATAAATATTTTATTAAATCATTTTAAATTATGACACCATTTTAAATGAAAATTCCGTTAAAAAAATTTCCTACATTTTCCATTTGAATTTTAAATTGCAAAATTTTCAATGAAAATTACAATGAAAAAATTTTCTCCAAACATTTCAAGGTTTCTCGTTTCCATAAACCTCCACAAGTGAAATCATTCGTGTTACATCGCAATCTAATGATCCATCAATTATATTATCCAAATAATGGGCCGTCCTTAAAAAAATTATCTGTTTACACAATCAAACACTAGATGTCCCTGTGTCTATTGTCCAAATGTAAACCATTGCAGTACTAGATTTACCTTGTTTGTTTACGAGAGAGAAATGTCAAATCTCAGATGATTCCAAGGTAAAAAGTACTTTTCAGTAGAAATTCCATGAATCTAGACATGTTATGATAAAATTATGCCATTTAACGTCTTTGAAAGTAATCAATTTTATCAATAATTTTTGAATTGAAATTCCAGCCATGTGAAATGTAAACCCAGTGTAAATGGATCGATAATGTAGTTATTCTCTTGAAACTGGTTTTAAATTTTGGACTAGATCGGTTAATGATAGGAAATGCTCTGCAATTAAAAATTGTCGTGATGTGAAATTAAGAGTGCGTGAGAAAATGTTTACGAAATGATGTAAAGGCGTTGAAAAGCTTAAATTTTGTGAATTGTGACAATGAAAATCTAAATTTAATGTAAAATATTCTTTTTTCCTTCCATATTCAAATGGAAATGATTTCAAATTTTGTATCAACTTAATTTAAAATTCTGCAAAATAAGGTTTTGAGACTTCTAGACAAGCTTAAAGAATCAGAGGACTTGAATCTTCAAGCTTTTGCCAAAAGTTTTAGCAAAAACTGAAACTTCAAGAATATGATTTCTGATTTTCATATCAAAAGTTTCAATGAATTCGGTATGAAATTCACAAATATGATCAAAATTTTTTAGGACACATGCCCATTGTGCGTTACAGTGAATGCATGGGGCCCACTGGGCATATTGACCAGGAGTAGCTCGGTTACCCATGAGATGTGGGCAAAATATGGAAATTTGTATCATAATTTGAAAAAATATGATTATTTACTTATCCAGCTTCCCTGAAAATTAATCCCAATTCAGCTGCTTGCTGGTCCAGGGAAGAGGCGAGTTGGTCCTTTGTCAGAAGGACGCTCAAAGAGGTTTTTTTTAAAGATGGTTTTTTTCAAAATGGTGTTTTTTTTCTTTTTTTTTGTAGAATAATTTTTTTTTGAGTTGAGATCATCAGTTGAGGGCTGTTGTGTAATACAATACGCTCCAGGTTCTGGATGGTGTCTGGACAGAAGTTCTTGTAAAAAATTTGATACAAAAAAACAGAGAAATTGAGTCAGAATCTTAAAAATACTTCAATAAATTATATTTTTTTTTGAAAAAATCTTCGTAAGAGAACTTTTTTTGACGTAAAATCCCTCAAATTGAACTTCCAAGCTCAATTTAATGCCATTCAAGGTCTGAATGAGGGCACAAATCCAAAAAATCACCTCAAACGATATTCAATGATGATAAAATTTGAAATATTTCATGGATTTCGCTTCAAAATGTGTGAAAAGGACACAAATTCACTTCAATTCATTGAAACATCTTAATTTTTGTCTTTTTTACATTTTTTATGTGAATTGATCTCCATTCAATTTATGTTTAAATGCATCATTAGAGTATCAATCCTTTTTTTTGAAAGAAAAAAAGTGCATCTTTTTTAAGTATTTTATCTAAACCGCACTCAATTGAAACATTTTTCAGGTACCTGCTTTTAAGGATTATTATTAATTTTTTATTTTTATTTGAATCACATTCAATATCGGATTTCTATAGAAAATTGTTTGAAATGTGAATATTTCACATGAGAATCTATCATTTCAGTCTTCTTCCTTTTCTCGTTCAATTTCATGTAAAATCAAACCAGATTCAATTCAATGCAACAAGTGTTTTGTTTTTCGCTTCGATTTCAATTAAATGAACGATTTCCATTTAAATTTATTTATTTTTATTTACTTTCAAATGATGCGTCGATTTTCACGCGCCTAAATTTCATATCATATCAAATTGAATACAGATATTCCATAGCGCCATATTTATCCAAATTATATAAACATAATAAAAGTATGTATATGGGAATTTTTTGTTATGTACATATGTAAACATAATAAACATAGCACAAGTATTATGTACATAATGTGTGTGTTTAATGTTTAAATGTACTGATGAAGAAGAAAAAAAAAATTTACCGCCAAATTTCCTTTTCTCCCTACAAAAATGTTATGTTATGGCATTTAATTTTTTTTTTCTTGTTGAATGAATTTCGTTACAATTGTTGTAAAGGGACTTTAATTCAATCCCCTTTTTTTAAATTTTTTATTTTAATTTTATCGGGTTTTTAAAGGTAACTTTTTTTTATCCATATCAGTTATTTCTGGTCTTATGTGCATATTACTCACGTAACATTTTATGATTATTGGGCGATTATGCTTCCATTATTCAAATTCAAATAAAAAAAAAATTATATCATTGTTTCACTGCCATGCTTTATTATGCACTTTTTTATGGATTAAATTTGTATTTCATTGCGCTAAATGGTAATATAACAATGCATTTATGCATAAATTTTGGCATAGTTATTTTTTTTTATTTTTGCATCGAATTATAATGTGTGATGGCCTATTTAATTTTTTATGTGATTTTTGCAATGTTGAAGTGAGGTGTTTTGGTGTGATTTAATTTTCAGGTCAATAATCGATGAATTGATATCAAAATGTATGTTTACATGATTAAATTCTTGTGAATTTTTTGTTATCATATGACCTGATCAGCTGATTTTTTTTTTGTTTGATATCAATGTAGGAATTTTTCTTAAATGGCGATTCACTCAAACAATAATTGACTTCAAAATCGCTTTTGAGTGATTAAAATGAGATTTTTCTAGAAATTTAGTTAAAAATATTAATTTTGGTTAAGTGAAATTTCGTTAAAAAGTGTGTTTTTTTTTGGTTATTCGGTGTCCTTTCTAAAATCACAGAGCTGTCCTACTCTACTTTCAAGGCATTTTATAAAGGGCAGGGCAAGATCTGAAATACTGACTCATTGTATATATAAGCTTGAAAGTCTTCTCTTTCCTCAAATGTCTTTTCAGGCAATTCATAGATCAATTGCTATGAAAAGCACAAAAGCTGGGTATGAATCTCAAATTATAATGAAATTCTGGCTAGTTTTCATTTACTTTTGATAATATTTTTGGTAAAATAACAGATTTTTATCAAAAAAATTATAAAAGGAAGAAATTTCGAACCTTTTCTGTTCTAAAGTGTTTTAATTTAACGAAGAATTCATCCTGTCCAGAAACTTTTTATTTTACTCGTGCATCAATTCTACAGGTCACTGTCACCTGAGGATTTTCATACAGAAAATTTAAGGTAGTAACCGAACAAAGTATTCAGTGGCCGAAGCCCAGGACTGTATTGAGGATTTAAAAAAGCCTAAAAACCCATCTTTTCGACAAAAAATTACAATAAAATCTAAAAAAACTAAATAAAAGCGCCTCCTGCTTCTTCCATTTTCGTAGTTATTTTGACAAACCGTAGTGCTCCTCAATGGTTTAGATGTGCACGTGATGGTGATCTAATTGTTAAGTCATGAAACTAAAAGATAAAAAAAAAAAACAAACAAAAACACACCAGCGGCGAGCCAATTCAATTTTAAAAATTTTGTTACTCACCTGCAAGGAGGTGACTAAGTCGCCATGTTGAACCATTCCCTACTAACACCGAACTCAAAGCAGTACTAATCGTCTTTGTTATGCTCAAACCAAAGAATCGTAATATATTGTTCAGTAGTTTGCATCAGTCCTTCTAAATGGGATAACAAAGTTCTCGACAAAACTCGATTTTGCTTCAGAACAAAAAGGTTGCGGATAAAGGAACTGACCGTCCTTCCATTCAAGATGTCGTGGGCTATGTTCTTTTGCATTTACAGTGACTGTAGACCAAGATTTGTGAAGCGATCATCGTATGATGGACGATTTTCAAACGTGCAAGATCCACTCTTCATCATCGTGTTCCTGTACAGGGTGAATTTTAAGCTGATTTCAAAAGTGATGTGCTTGACTGTGAGTTTGAAGCCTGTCAATCGTCAATAATGAAGATAAATGGAATATTTCTTGATATATTTCATCGTTTAGATTCTCTGAAGCTTCTTTTGTGTCATTGACTCAACTTAACTAGTATGAGAGAGACTCAGAAGCTCCAAAACCGGGATTTAAGTTAAATTTCTTCAAAGTTCGAGTTCTTATTAAAAATTTACTTTGAAGCGATCGATACATCCAGCTCGGTCTGGCATGTCTCACCTTGAGTTGACTATTTGAAATGACTTTTTTGCTTAGCAACCTTTATTTTGAATTGACCAATCGACAGAGGATTGGTTAATTAGCATACCAACAAAAGCCAGAAAGGCCGCATTTGACTGTCTTCTGAAAGTGAAAAAAAAGTTTAGTAACACAGACATTTTCAGGAAAATCATACAGAAGCCCAAGACCGAGAAAAAAGTCAATCCACCCCTGCCGACCGAACCGAAATCTTAAATTTTCCATTCTTTTTTCCTGAATGGAGTGCACCGATGCTTAATAATCGCACTTCAGCCTTTAAAATTTTTTGTACTTTTCCTAACAAAGGGGCGTCGTGTCATCCCTAATCCTCCATTAAGGTATGCAATTCTTCATAGAATTCTTAGATGAATTAAGGATCTGTATAAACCAGTCAAGTAGACATTAAACTCTCCCTCAAGCAACGGATTCTCAGTTTAGCGAGTGTTTCACACAGAGAATGTGATTTGATGTCTCACCCTTTTCTAGGCAGAGCCTTCAGGGTCTTCAATAACTATTTCCTATCCTTTAAGAAGAGACCCGTCAATTTTCTGATGCCCTTTTTGTCCAGTAATCGGATCATTTCTGAACATTTCATTGGATAGTGGGCAAACTGCTTGGATTTTGAAAATGCTGTGATGCTCCGATTCGGGTTAAGACACTGGATCAATTCCTTCTACCGTTTCTGTGAATTGAAATCTGGTATTTCTCGTTAAAAGATCTGCTAACTAAAATTCTGCCTTTAAATTTCATTTAAAACTACATTTTTTTGTTACTTTTCTCATATACCTCATACAGACTGCAAAAACACATAACATACATACCAATAAAAACGAATCATATGTTACAAAGAATGCAATTTCTATGTAAGAATTTAAAGAGAATAATAATCATAAATAAATAAATAACAAATAAAAAGGAACAATGAAATGTCCGTTATTAGTTACATACTGAGATTATTTACCAGAAAAAAAAGACTCACACAGACATCAAAGACAAGTAAAGTGCAATTTCATTTATATCTAAATTCTAGGAAATGATTCCTTCTTTCATATAACAATGAAAATAAGAGATATCAGTCCCTTTCATCTTTTTCTGTTTCATCCATCGAAATTGTAACAAATAGCATTGTAATTTACGAAATTTCACATCATTTTAAAGGACCCAAATTGAGTCAATTAATTTTTATTTGTTGAAATTCCTTGACATTCCTTGAATCGTGTGAAATTTGGAGTCATTCGTCCTTGTAAACATGAAATTCACATATGTCATGTGACACATTTCGATGTAAATGTTAAGAAAAAGTTCGTTTTTATTCAATGTCTTGTTATTATTATAATTAAATTATTCCTTTTTAAAATTAGTATTCCCTCATCCCCTTTTTATATAATGTTTGATATTGTAAGTTTTTATTTAATATTCACCTTTAAAAGGAATGTAATTACTCTTATTATTATTATTATTATATGTAATGAAATATGCTGTTTCTTGGTTCTTGGTATACATTAATTTTTTTTTTCATAACATTTTACATTTCATATTTAAGCGCAATTGCATTGAAATTGAATTGAAATTGGATTGAAATAAGTGTGTGTAAGTGCTCTAACGATGCATATGAGTCGTGTGCGTGTGTGTACGTGAGTGTGTATGTAAAATGATGCAGTTTCAGTAAAAGCGCGCGATTAAGATGAATTGGATTGGATTGGATGAAGAAGAAAAGCGAAAATTAAGCGCCTTTTTTATTTTATTATGTGTTTGTGTGGCTTAAATTGAATTTGACAGGTAATTTGTGACTTGTGAGGTAAAAAATTTCAAAATTATGAATGAAATTTAATATTTTTTGTTATAAAATTTTAAAGGACAGTCAATTTTTGTTTCAATTCATATTCCATGAAAAATATCATCACACACAGTAGCAAAATGATTGGAATTCAGTGTAAAACATAAATAAACATATTTTTTTGCTGCACATTCATACACGACAAGACATCATTAAATGATTTCATTTCAATTCATTATAAAATACAAAAAAAAACCTAATCAAATTACTCGACCTTGATTGATGTGTGTGATAACTCGTCCTTTGTCTCCTTACATGATAAAAATAGACTTGATACAGACAAGTAAGAGCCCATTTTAGGACAACATGAGAAGATGAGGTGGAAAAAAATGGAAAAATTCCTTCATGTATCATTTACGTTATCATAACACACATCTCATAGATCTGATTTTCTATTTTTATTGCTTTTTAATTGAATTTTGCATTTAATTGCTCTTCTATAAATAATTTTATTTAATTTATGTTGATAGACAGGTTCTTCCTGATCGATTTTTTTTCTTCTCTCTTATCATTGAAATGGAATTTAATGATAAAATTACAAGCAAAAAAAGTAGTGGAAAAGTGTTTATTGTGTTAAATGCGCGGTAATTTGATGCGTGATTAGGTTCTTTATTAGACTGGATGTCGTTGTGTGTGGTATGATTTTAATTTTAGTCATGTCACAGTCACAGGTTTTAATTTAAACGGTTTTCTGCCATATATGTGACATTCTTTAAGTATGTTAATAGAGTAAAATGAGAGGGAAAATTAATTTAAACGTTTTTTTGTTCCATTTTTATTTCTAGGACTTTGAATCACGTCCATCTAAAGCTGCGAAAAGTTCAAAATCGTCATCGCCAGCATCGCACAAAGTCACATGTGAAGTTGATTCACCATCAAGATTACAGTCAACAGATATTTTAACAGCCTCACCTCCCGAATATTATTCACAATCAAGTTCCGTTAAAACACTTTCCGATACTAGTCCAGTTGGATCATCCGTGTTCAATTTCAGTCCGAGTACAGACGAAGCCTCAAAAGACAGTTGGCAAAATAAACAGGCCACACCATGCAAAGAGTCACCTCAAAGTAGTAGTAGTTGTAGTAATGTCACCTTAACCACAGACACCAAAATCATAAGTAAATACAATATTCCGTGTTGTGTTACATCGTCAGCTGAGCAACGTGTTTGTACATTGCCACGCATCAATTTTGCCGAATCACATGATGTGTGGAAATTGATGTGTCGCCAAGATGATAAGGGATCCCTTGAACGTGATCCTGGCATGTTGCAACGTCATAAGGGACTGCAACCGAGAATGCGTGCGATTTTACTTGATTGGCTGATTGAAGTGTGTGAAGTTTATAAATTGCGACGTGAAACATACTATTTAGCTGTCGATTATTTGGATAGGTACTTATCAAAAGTGGAACATAGTGTATTGAAAAATCATTTGCAACTTATTGGGATTACGTGTTTGTTTATTGCGGCAAAAGTTGAGGAAATTTATCCTCCGAAAATTGCCGAATTTGCATATGTGACAGATGGTGCATGTGCTGAAGATGATATTTTACGACAAGAATTACTCGTTTTAAGTACACTTGAATGGAAAATTTGTCCAGTTACAATTGTTGGGTGGGTTAGTTTGTATATGCAAATTAACGTTGCCACAAATTTACGTAATCCAATTGAAGCACAAGACGCAGGTTTGTCCACTTATCAAACAAAGACAAGTGAAATTAATTTAACTAAGACTAAATCACGTCGCAAATCAATTGCAGAACAAGTTCTAGCCGAGAATCGTCAAGCAGAGGCATTCGTCTATCCCCAATTTAGTGGAATGGACTACACACAAGTGATACAATTAATTGATTTATGTAGTTTGGATGTTGAAATGGCAAATTTCCCATATTCAGTGATTGCAGCGGCAGCACTTTCACACATTTTTGATAGGTATGTAACAGAATTAATCTCAAATAGTAACAAAATCCTAATTTTTTCATTTAAATTTCAACAGAGACACAGCAACTCGTCTATCAGGCTTGGATTGGGACCAAATCCTCCCATGCTCAAGATGGATGAAACCATTTTACGATGTGATCAGTGAAGAATCTGGACCAATATTTTTATTGGAACAAAACGAGCAAATTAGTTCACCATCAGGACTGAAGCATGTTTGCCCAAATATTGTGACCGATGAGTCGCATACAATTCAAACACATAGAACTTCACTCAAGATGTTTGTAAGTAAAAAAATTTTGAAACTTGACATAGTCTGAAATTAAATTTTCTTATCTCTCATTCATTTAGGACCTTGCAATGGATGCCCGTTCAAAATTAGATGAAACAGTAATTCCCGCACCTGAAGAATCTCCTGCAACTGCTTTAGTTAACACAGTTGGTCTTCTCACACCACCAGCCTCAAATCGCAAATCACTTACTGTCACCTCAGCATCTAAACCAATAATTTTACATCCAAAAACTGAAGCTTAGCATTCAATACAAGAAAAAATCAGATTTTTTTTCCTTTTTTTTAAGTAAAATACAAGACTTAATGATTTACATTTAACAAATCACTTTATGAAAGAAAAAGCTAGTAGTAAATATTAATAAATATGCAAACAAAAAAAAAATATGAAACGAGTAACTTAATACTGCCAAAGAATGAAAAAAAAAAATAATAACAAATATCAAATAATATTTAATAATATTTAAAAATAGTAAGAAATGAGGGCCTCTAATTTATATTTTAGAGTATAAATTGAATGAAAAATAATTACAATTGTGCCAGTAAATGCAAAAAAAAAGATCATATTTATAATGCCAGCTTATTATTAATAATAATCTGAAATTCTAAAAACAAAGATAATAATCAACTAATTTAATGTAAATATCTATATTCAAAAAAATATCAATCTAAACGTAAAATTGCATTAAAATCACGTTAATTAATTTGAAAAAATTTAATTGAAAATGATGATTTTTTATGTAATTAATTAATTAATCAAATTTAATGTAAAATATTACAAAAGAAACGTTTAAAATGAAATAAACGACAAAAAAATATAAATATATATCAAAACAAACATATCATAAAAGTCCTTTTTAATTAACCTACAAATACGCTTATATAAATATATTATTTGTACTAGATTATAAGGTGTCATATTTTTAGTTTTTAAGGTACTCAAATAAATCTCAATTTTTTTTATTGAAATTAAATTAAAATGAAAATATTTGAGTAAAAAATTATAAAAAATTAATTCAAACATTATAAAAATATGCAAGATTGAAATTTAGGTAGGAAAAAAATTCTGTTTTAAAGAGAAAATTACATTTAGGCCAGAATTTAAAGTGTAAATATTTTATGTTAGGGAAAAGAAATAGCATAAAAAATGTGGAATTTAAACACATTTTGATTAGACTGAAAAAAAATGATAAAATGCATACGTCTGTAATGTTACAATAAAGACTGAAGTAATCAACGACCTTATCAACAAATTGTTAGGGACAAGATAAAATTTAATCATGGTCTGCTCAGGAAATCGATTTCAATGCTTCAAAGATTTTTTTTTTTTTGAATTTCGATGATTTTAAGAAAAAATAAAATTTTTTAATAAGTGGCTTTCCATTCAAAAGTGACTGCGAATCACCAGACAATTTGACGAAAAATCGAGTTTTTTGTATGAAAACATGTGAAATGGTAGATAAAAACTTTTTTCTCCAAACTATTATCTACAACTTTCAAGAACAAACATCATACTTATATCATACATAGATCTGTCATTTTTGCAGCTTTTAATTAAAGAATACGAAAAATTTAAATTCCTTGTTTTTCGGTTTTTAGCGCAGATACAAAAATTTTCGTAGAACAAAAGTTTCATATTTTTTGATGGACCATAGGGTTGTGTAGTCAAATTGTCAAAATAGATAGAAAACAAAAAAACTTTTGATCGGCACTCACTTTAAAATGAAAAGACACATAAGGATTTTCAATCTATATTTGTGTAGATGGCGCTGACATCAATTTTTTAGAAATTTTGCACAGAAGAGCATGAAAATTCATTTTAAGTCTATTTTACAGAATCTAATTACATTTTCAAGAGACTTCCAATGACTTTTTTAAATCAAATTGAATCATCCTAAGAACCATGTTGATCAGGTCGTTGATAACTTCAGTCTTGTTAATTAACTTGAAAAATAACAGTAACAAAAAATGCATTTAAATACTAAGGAACTGATAAATAAATCGCAATACAAGCATTTTTGAACTTAAATGAACGTAACAGGGAGAGTGAGAGAGACATTTTTTTCATTGAAATCCAATTCCTCGTTACAGATTATTAACCCTTTACCGCCTCAGGTTTATTTTAATGAACATTTTTTTTGTTTTTTGGAAAATTTAATATGATTAAAATGTTTTGAATTTGGTCGATTACATTTTTTTCATTTATTCAATGCACAAATTGCGAAATAATTGAAAATATTGTAAAAAAAAATATGAGGCGATAACGGGTTAAAAAAATGCAAATCTTTTTAACCTGATTTGGACGAACTTGAACTTAAATTCCAAAAATTTAGGTCCAAAGTTGTAGAAAAAATATTTTTCTTGACGATGATTGTGAATTTTCGGCCAATTCAGGTTAAATTTAAATTCAAAACACAAAAAATAACACGGTGCTTTCTTGTTAAGCAACAAGATAACAAACAAGACTAAAACATATTAGAATAGAAAAACATATCTAAACAGTTAACTAAACAATTATTTTAGGGTCTCCTTGAGATCTTAATTTAAAAAAGTAACATATCGCATAAATGAAAAATTCTTATGATTATTTAACAATAAAAAAAAATTATATCAATGCATTTTTATATAAAAATAAAACTTTAAATAAAAAATTATACATATAAAATTTAGTTTTAGATAGCAATGAAATATTATTATACAATATTTTACTTTATAAAATAAAATTAACCCATTTTTTTGCATGTAAGTGATTTTCTTTACATTTATTTTGTAATAATAATATAAAAGTTGTAACATCAAATAAAATGATGATTTATATTTAAAAATTTATAAAAAAAAGTATGGTAACTACTATTTTATTATCAACTATTAAAAATAAAAATTATTTTTTTAATGAAATAAAAATTAAAAATGTTTTTTTTTTACTTTACATGAAATTGCATACTTTCAGGCGCTTACCTTAAAACCTTTTCCTTATTGATACAACTTGTGATTTAAACAAAATATTGCTTTATTAGTTTTTTTTTGTTATAATTTAAAAGCTACAATTTCGTATTTAAATGATATGCAAATGGAAAGTTAGAGAATAATTTCGGCAGTTTAAATTTTTATTTGAGAATTCCTTACATTAATCGTTAATTTTAAATATTTTTTTGGCATATGGCAGTTGATATCTGATATTTAGAGAAAGAAAAAAATATTTTTTAAATGGCACAAAACTTATTTTCCTACAACATTAATGATAAACATATTTTTCTCTTATAACACATTAAAATTAGTACGTTTAACCTCGATAATCTCCCCTGTTTTGGTTATTATTGTTGTATCGATATTGGTCAGGCCATTGTCTTCTTGGTGTGTACTGTGGATATTGAACAGGTGGATTGTATTGAAGTGGTCGTCGAGGTTGCTGTTCTTGTGGTCGATATCTTGGAGGAGCGACTGCAGGTTTGCCTCGCGTTAGTGCTGATGCATCTGGGAATCCATTTCCATTACTTCCATTACTTGTGTATGGTTTTAGTTTGTAGATTTTACGACAAACAGCACACCGACTAATCTTACTAGTTTGATCAGCTTTAAGGGTTTTTTGTTGTGGCATTGAAAATTGTTGACCTTCGTCAATTGTCGTTAACCACCATGACGAAATTGTATCATAATAATTACATTTTCCATCGCCATGACATTCAACCATTGGTTGAGATCGGAATTCCTCGAGACATGATCCGGGTGAGACGAGATTTTGTCCAGCACCACCTGTGTTATCAGTTGTGTGCATAAGGTAACTGTAGCCAAACCACAATTCTTCCCAGCCCTCAGGACAGTTTGGAATATTCATATCTTGACTATGTAATGCAATAACACGTGTACTTGTCTCACACACGGCACATCTTGAGATATATTTCTCGATTTCACGTTCTCTGAATGGTGCCATTGACATTGGCATTGGTTCAGCCGTTGATAACCAAACACTGTCGTCATTACTTTGGGCATAATTACAAATGTTATTAACATCACATACGAGGAATGGCAAAGTTGTGAATCTACGTAAACAAGAGCCTGCTGTTCCCAAATCTTGTCCAACTTGTCTACTGCTACCAATTGTACTAACTAAAGAATATCCTTCCCATAAAAGCTCAGTGTTAACTGGACAACGCGGTAATTCAACACTTTGTGAATGGCGTGTAAATACGAAACCGCGACTTCTTGTGCCTGGTGGTGGTGGAGCTGGATCTCCAACTTCTCCAGGAACACCGGGCAAACCTGTATTGTACATAAATTGGATAGAATTCAAATAAGTTTTAATTTTCCTCTGTTAACATGAATTAATTACCATCAAGTCCAGTTAAACCTCTTGCACCAGGAAGACCACGCTCTCCTTTATAACCCGGTTCTCCAAAGTAACTATAAAGACATGAAATTATTAACATCAAAGAAATTAAATGTTCATTTTAAATTTAATACCCTTCAGGTCCGATATCTCCTCGAACGCCTTTGAATCCTCGTCGACCTGTGAATCCAGCTCTTCCTTCAGAACTGCAAATTAAAGTTGACTTGGTACTTAATTCATAACATATTTCTAAGTGAATCTTACCCAATATCTCCCATCACTCCTTTGACGCCTTTTGGTCCATCAAAACCTGGCAAACCAACACCTGGGAATCGTAATGGATAAGGATCACCTTGTTCTCCTTTTCTTCCTCGAATACCAACTCTTCCGTGAGTTCCATCAATACCGGCGTCTCCTTGCAAACCTTTTAATCCGTACAATCCTGGGAGTCCTCTTGGTCCAGGAAAGCCCTGAATAAAATGTCATTGAATTTTTGTTCATCATTAAAATGATGTAATACAAATACTTACTTTATCACCTCTCAATCCAGGTAATCCATCTCTGCCTTCTAAGCCAGGAAGTCCACGGTCACCTTCCAAGCCTTTAGGACCACGGAATGATAAACCAATGCTTCCTGTAGGTCCTTTTGGACCTCGATCTCCGACTGGTCCAGTTAAACCAGGAAGTCCATCTAATCCATTTAATCCTGGTGCTCCACGAATGCCAATGTCACCCACCATACCTTTAGCTCCATCATAAGTTTCGCCTTGTAAGCCCTTTAAATGAAAATAATTAAAATATATTTCAATCTTAAATAAAATTTCTCCTTACAGGCAATCCTGGTAAACCATCATCACCATAATCTCCTGGTGCTCCTTTTGAGCCTCTCATTCCGGGTCTTCCTGGTAAACCATCCCACCCAGGTACACCTTGTTCGCCTGGTGGAGCATAAGCAGCTTTATCACCACGAGGACCTTTAAATCCACGATCTCCTGGATAACCTTTGCGTCCAGGGTTACCAGTGATTCCAGATTCTCCGACAAAACCTAGATCACCACGTTCTCCTTTTCTGCCGTAAGTACCTCTACGTCCAGGTAAACCGTCACGACCTTTTTGTCCTTGAAGTCCTTGATATCCAGGAACTCCAGGTTCACCTTTTGCAGCAAAACCTCGTGAGATTGGACCAGGTGGACCGGTAAAACCTACAATTTGGCAAAATAAATATTAATTATTCGCATTTTAAAGTAAAATTATAAATTTCATACCTTTATCTCCTTCAGGACCTTGTCTTCCTGGAAGACCGACTAAACCTGGTTCACCCATATCTCCTTTGGCTCCACTTCTGCCAGGCCAACCTTCATCTCCGGGTTCACCAGTATCACCGATTTCACCCCATTCTCCCATCATACCTATGAAAATGATAAATTGCAATTAAAATGTGTTTCAAAATAAGTTACATGTTCATTCATGTACCTTTAAGACCTGGGAATCCTGGTCGACCATCTCTTCCTTTGATTCCATTAAATCCATTATTGCCTGGATCTCCTCTTAATCCTTCTGGACCAAGAAATCCTACAGCACCTCGTTCACCTAAGTGCAAAGCAATTTAATAAAATGATGAGTTAATAAAAATGAGATTATAATTTACCTTTTAAACCACGTCGACCATAGAATCCGTTTCTACCACGATCACCTTTAGGTCCTATTTAATGAAAAATAAGAAATTTTTTAACTTTTATTCATGTCAAATAATCAAAAATCAAACCTTTTGGTCCCATTTCGCCATCAATGATCAATCCATCGTCTCCACGCTCTCCTTTCAATCCTGGGAGGCCGTCAGTTCCTGGAAGACCTAACAGACCTGGACGACCTGCTTCTCCCAATTCTCCTTTATCACCACTGAATGAACGATCACCTTGAATTAAAAATTTACATGATCTATAGGAGATTGTGAATCAAAACGGTTTTCGTTATATACCCTTAGGTCCTTTGAAGCCAGGAGTTCCGTAATCGCCTCGTAAACCCTTTAATTTTAATGAAAAAAAAATATTTCACAGTAAATTCACTTGTAATTCAATGGATACTCACTTTAAGACCAGGTAAACCATCACGACCGAATTCTCCAGGTGCACCCTATTCAAAAAGAAAAATTAAATCAAAGAAAATTTTATTGCACATTAAAAAAATATTAAAAATAATTCATACTTTGTCTCCTATTTCACCTTTAGGACCGAAAATACCCATTGATCCTCGTCTTCCAGTCAAACCAGGACTTCCTGGTTCTCCGAAAGCACCTCTTTGGCCTTGTTCACCTTCAATTCCAGGATAACCGTCTCTTCCTATGAAATGAAATGACAAGAAAAATGAAAAATTTACATTTAATTACATGTTTAATAAAAAAAAATTTCATGTTTACAGTGAAACTTCATTAAAAATTAAATTCAAAAAAAAAAATTATTATAAAAAGAGATTTCATTGAAATAAAAAAAATCATATCCCAAGAATGTATCGAACAAGAAACATTTTAAATCGAACATTAATCGTACTCGGATTCAATGTATTTGAGCCTGTTAAAGGTCTTGTCTTAGTAAAATCTCTTATTCGCCGCTCAATTTTCATTGGATGTGAATTCACATTGATTTTGATGTTCATTTCAAGTGTATTCAATGAAAATAATGAACATTTAACAATTGGTGACAAAATTTTCATGTTAAATTTAACAATCGTATTTTCTTCAATGTTGTTTCAAGTCTCCGTTTTGACAAGGAATCGTCGTGAAATTGTTGAAATTTTCAATGATCTTCAGATTTTGACACAAAAACGTGACATTGCATTAGTTGATGAAATTTCACAACCTTTGTTTCAACGATGTGCTGACATTTTATACAAAATAAGTCGGATTCAGCTATTTATGGGAATTTCAAATTTAATTGCTGTGAATTTGACACCAGCACTAACAAAGGCAAAATATATTTATCAAATGGAGTTTATGATTGTACAATGGAGTGAAATTTTGAATTTTATTGCAAATTATTCGGTTCAATTGATTGGAGGTGGATTTGTTTGCATATTTTTTGGATTTTATTCGTTAATTTTTATCGTTTTCACTATTGGAATTTTATATGAATTGAAATTACTAGGAATTTTATGTAATCAAATTGGAAGTGAGGCAATAAGCTCAAAATTCTTATTGAAGTTAATCATCAAAATGCATTCAGATGCTCTGAAGTTCAAAAAATTTTATGATGATTCTATGAACAAAATAATGAAATTTTTTTTTTAATTTTCAGCATCGTTCATCGCATCAACAGAATCTTCGCCAGTTCAATTTTAATTTGGGAAACTCTCATGATAATGGCATCCATGATGATTTTTATCCTTAGTATCATTGACCGTGGACGCATGGCTGCCTTCACATTGGCATGCTCAATCACAATTATTCAATATTTGGTGGTTTCACTTTTGAGTGCTTTGGTTAAAAATGCGTTACAAGACATTGGCATTCAAATTTACACATCAAAATGGTATTTCCTTGCAATTGAAGACCAGAAAATTGTGAAATTGATCTTGATTATGGCACAAAATTCAAGGACACTGAGAGTGGGGATATTTGGAGAAGCGAGTTTGGACCGATTTACTGATGTAAATTACAGTTAACTTGATTTTTTTTGCGAAATGAATTAATTTGATTATTTTTTATGATCTTAGACATGTAAATTAGTGTATCGGCTGTGTTTGGTGGTTAAATTCATGATACAAAAGTATGGAAATTGAACGTATTTAAAAGTTATTAATTTAAGTTATTAAATTATATTTTAATAAATTGTAAAATTAACTGATGGTTTCAATTTAAAAGTTTTGATCTGTTAAAAGTTGTTTTTATTCTTATTTTTCCTGATTCACTTTGGAACCGTGTAATTTCTCTTCTGGGTCTCATTCTCCGTAATTTTTTACGCTTACTCTCTTTTTTTCTACTAAAGCTTGCTATTCTTTCTTTTCCTCTGGCTCTCTCTCTCTTTTATTTCACATTCATGAAAAAATTGAAATTAAAGTAACCAATTTCACTCTCTCTCTCTCACTCTCTTTTGTTTTAAATTCATGAAATATACTCTTTAAAATTGTAGTACCCATTTTCTCTATCTCTCTCACTCTCTCTCATGTCAAATATTCATGTCTCTCTTAATTTTTGACTCTTGATTGTGAAAAGATGGTTTTCGTCCACGTTTTACTCCTTTTTCATCTCTTTTCCTCTGAAATTTCTTAACTCTCACGGATATAAGTATAGAATTTCCTTCTCTCTTTTTCTCTCTTTTCATTCTCAAATATCTCTATCTCTTAAAAGAGTTATAGTTAAAAATCAGTTGAAAAAAATGCTTAAATTAATAAAATCCAAATAATAATTAGTCTGAAGGTCATAAAAGGTTATTCTCGATGTTTCATCAAATCAAATTCTTATAACTAATTCATATTTGACGTAATTTTTTTTACTGTCCCTTTATTTAAAAATAGATTTTTCAGCTCACGAACAAAATTTCATTTATTTTTAATTAATTTTGTACTTTTCCATACAATTCAGCGACACGTGGCACATTTTTTCATTCTAAAAGTAGTTTTTGAATTTCAATATAAAAAGAAGCACATCACTTAAATCAGTTCACTTCAAAGGATTTTCAAGAACTTGAAACACACACATTCAGTCAAAAAATTTTCACAAAATGCATCGATCAAAAAACATTTTAGATAAAATCCTTATTGCATTGGGCTTTAATTTATTTAACACTGTAACATCGAAATTCTGGTTAATTTTTACTCATTTACGACGATTTGCATTGCAAGGATGTGAAGGAATTTGCATTGTAATGTTCACACTTGGACTCGTTGCTAAAAATGACATCGAAGTTGGAGATAAATTTTTCTTGTTTGATTTGATTGTCGTTTTTATTGCAATGCAAATTCAGGCTTTTGTCATAACAAGGAATTACGATGAAATGAATAATATTTTCATGGAATTGCACAATATGGCAAGTAAAAGAAAAAATGAATTCATTGAGGGCATTTCAAAGCCATTATTTTATCGGTGTGCTGATATTTTGCATAAATGGGGTCGTTTTCAGTTATGGTTTGCTGTTGTAAATACACTAGGAGTTAATTTGGCACCTGTCCTATCAAAATCAGATCACATTTATCCAGTTGAATTTGAAATGATTCCAAATCATGTACGCTTGAACAAATTTTTGAATGATGTCATTCAATCGTTTGGTGGAAGTTTTGTTTGTATGTTTTTTGGTACATTTTCACAAATTTTCATTATTTTTACAATTGGAATATTGTTTGAGCTGAAATTGATTGCAAAATTGTGCAATAAAGTTGGAAATAAGGAGGCAAAGAAAGAATTTCAAACAAATTTGTTGGATGAAATCCCACCAATGGACACCACTGATTATTTGAGACTCATCATTGACATGCATCTCAATGCATTGAAGTAATTTTGAAATTTTCAATTTAATATTTGTAATTTTTTTTTACATTTCATGCAGCGTCGTTGCACGTATCAACAAAATATTTGCAAGTTCAATCCTAATTTGGGAAACTCTAATGATTTTATCGTCAAGCATGTTATTCGTCCTTTCCCTCGTCGATCAAGGTCGCATGGTTGCCTTTTTAGTAGCAGGCTCAAGTACAATTATTCAATATCTCATTGTCTCACTTTTGAGTACCCTTGTAAAAGATGCGTTATTTGAAATTGGAATGGAGCTTTACATGTCAAAATGGTATTACCTCTCAAAAAGGGACCGTAAAAGTGTTTTAATCATGTTAATGATGTCACAAAAATCAAAAACTTTGAGAGTGGGAATTTTTGGAGATGCGAGTTTGGAGAGATTTACAGATGTAAGCACATTTTCTTAGAAAATCTGAAAAAAATACTGCAAATTTCATCAAATTTCTATTTTTACATTTTGTAGGCATGCAAATTGGTATATCGACTTTGTTTGCTTATCAAATTCATCGTACAGAAGTACGGAGATTAAGAAATCAGATGCAAAAAGATGAAAATTAAAAAAAATTTGCACCTTTAAATGAAGTCAATGTCTGAAATTAAAATAAAATATTCAATAAATGTTACAGAAACTTAAAATTATGAGTTTTTTGGTTCATTTCCTGTTGAATTGAAAATAAATTTCTATTTTGGGCCGTCTGTCGATGCTACTTTTGCTTTTGCAATAAGCGTATGTGCTAACATTTGGATGCAAAAAAAATGAAAACCGAATTTTCTGATATCCTCTAAAATTTTTAAATGAAACTGAATTCGGTATCTGGAAATACGCTTATTTATATGATTCATGATACATTTTTAGCATCAATTTAAGTCACAGTGGGACAAGAATTCAATTCTATGATCAAAAATATTCGAGCAAATTTTTATCTAAAGGACAGTTAAAACAGAATGACATCACTTCCAATGAATTGAAAGAAAAAGGATAGAAAAACCCAAAATTATTGTTTATTTAAAATGTGAGTGAGAAAATGACACGTGCTTGTGAACTAACCCGTTATTAAGAATTAATACTTCTGATATAACAAAAGAAATAAATTCACCCCGTAATTATTTTTTTAACACGATTTTTTTTTTTTAATTTAAACAAATCACGACACTTTTATTTCAGTTTCAAAGAAAAAACCAAAAATTAGAGGTCAAATCAGTCTAATTTGAGCTCTCATTTTAGTAAAACATGGATAAAACAATAAAAATCATAAATAACACCTTCATTGTACTTGGATTTTATATTTTCAATCAAGCTTCTGGCTTTGAAAAATTTGCATCAAATATTCGGAAATCGATTATAATGATTGGATCTTTTTTGGCATTGATTATCATGATTTACAGTGCATCAACTAACAACAAAATCCCATTTGCTGATAAATTATTTGTATTGAATGCGTGGTGTGTCATCACTGGCGTCCTCTACAACACATTTAACATTTTGATCAAAAATCGACAAGAAGTTTTTGAGTTGTTCAATGAAATTGAAAAAATATCCGTTTCTAGACACAACGCAATGATTGATGACATTTCAGGACCGTTGATTTTAAAATCACATGAAATTTGTTTGAAAATCAGTAAAATAAGTTTTGTCATCGCAATTGCAAATGTTGTAATCGTTGTTTTTACACCTCTGATCAGAGGAATGTATATTTTTCCAACTACGATTAAATTTTTCTCAAATTATGGGGTCTTGAATTTTATCATGAACTTTATCCCACAAGCGTTGTCAATGATTTTTGTTGGGATGTTCTTCACATTTACTTCATTGATTTTCGTCGTTCTCACAATTGGAATTCTGTATGAACTGAAATTGATCGCAAAATTATGTAATTTAGTTGGATGTGTTGAGGAAGATGAGAGCACATTGGAAAAAGTACCAAAAACATGTGAAAATTCAAAAATCTTATTGGTTCTCGTCATTGAAACTCATAAAAATGCATTGAAGATAGTGGAACGACTCAATAACGTTTTCTCAGGATTTATATTCATTTGTGAAATTTTCACTGTAATCGTTACATGTCTTTATTACATTCTGAGTTTGGTCGATCAAACAAGTATGGCATCATTTACTCTGGCATGTATCATAACAAACACCCAATATTTGCTGGTTTCGTTGCTCAGTGCGTTGGTAAAAAAGGGACTTTACGATGTGGGTGATGAATTGTACATGTCAAAATGGTATTTTTTGTCAGCGAAAGACCAGAAATTGATGTTGATGATTATGATGATGGCAAAACGATCAAAAACAATAAGGGTTGGGATATTTGGTGATGCAACTTTGGAGAGATTTACTGATGTGAGTCTCATTTTTAAAGTAAAGTAATACATTTTTTTTTACTTTTCATACATTTCAGACATGGAAGTTGGTCTATCGCTTATGTTTGGCAACGAAATTCATTATTCAAAAATATGGATATTAAAATTGATTTTTTATTCCTTTTGCACGCAAAGATGAAACGAGGTGTTTAAATTTTAATAAAAATAAAATTTCAATGTTTTAAATGAAATGATTTCTTACCTGGAAGGCCAGTAAATCCAACATCTCCAACGTCTCCGGGCAATCCATTAAAACCAGGCTCACCATCATCTCCCCGCATTCCTCTCACGCCCTGAAATTATATTTTATGTATTCAATGGAATTTATCATGGAATTTGAAAACTCACTGGAGGTCCACTATAACCTGCTTCTCCTGGTTGACCTTTTTCTCCATAAGGAGCTGGAGCACCATCTCTACCTGGTTCGCCAATTTCACCTGGGTCTCCAAAAATTATGTCACCGCGCATACCCTTTTAAATGATTCATTAAATTCGTTAATTGTTTTTTTGAAAAGAAAATATGAATTTAAAGTACCTTGTTGCCTGTGATTCCTTCTCTACCATATGGACCTGTATCTCCTTTTCCTCCTTTAGGACCTCTTAGACCTGGAGCACCTCTTAGACCAGGATATCCAGGATAGCCTATAAAAATTTATCATATCACATTAAATTGAAATAGAATTTTATGAAATACTTTTAATACCTTTATCACCAAGTTCACCGTAAAGACCACCATCACCATCAGGACCCATCTCTCCAGGTAGAATATCACGACCAGGATCTCCACGTTCTCCTTTTAATCCATTTAAGCCATCAAGTCCTGGTAGTCCTGGAATTCCATCTTCTCCTGGTAATCCCATTAAACCAACGTCACCAGTCAACCCAGGTAGACCTTTTACTCCAGGAATACCTTTGAATTAAAATATCATTAATTTATATTTTTTTATTCATTTTAAATTCATATTATTGAAAATATACCTGGTATTGTTGGTCCAGGTATACCTTGAGGTCCTGGTGGTCCATCAAATCCATCATCTCCTTTGATTCCTTTTCTTCCTTGTGGTCCATATTCACCTCGATCACCAGGTTCTCCTCGCGGTCCGGGATCACCTGAGCATTTGTATTTCGCAATTAAAAATTAAATCACTTAATACATTAAAAACATTTTTTACCTTGTTGAATAACAATTGGATCAGCTGCATCTCCAGGAGGACCTTTTGTGCCATCATCTCCAGGATCACCACGTGCACCTCTTTAATTTTAACCAATATTTAATTTGATTATTGAAAATGTATCATAAAGATCTTCTTACTTAAATCCAGCTAAGCCTGACTCTCCACGATAATAAATTTTCAATCGAGAATCAGCAGGAATACCTGGGATACCGTCTCTTCCGTTGTAACCATCGGTACCTAAAGTTAATTTAAAAAGTTGAATATGATTTAAAATTTTGATTTGAAAATAATTTACCATTTTTGCCTGGGAAACCTGGAAGTCCATCAATTCCAGGCAAACCTTTTTCTCCTCGTTCACCTTTAAGACCAGGATAACCAACCCTTCCTCGATCACCAATTGGTCCAACAATTCCTAAATAAATGAAAAAAATAAATTTTATATCATCATCTTTTATACGTCAAATGTTTTACCAATAAATCCACGATAACCATCGTCACCCTTTTCAGCTACAATTTGTGCCTCTCCAATGACTTTAATTCTACCATCTCTACCTCGTGGCCCAACTATACCCATATTTCCATCGCTTCCAGGAGTACCTTAAGATTTTATTTATGATTTTATGGTGTAGTTGATTTATTCAAAAATCGTTAAATATTACCTGGTACACCAGGAAAACCTTGTGGACCGACTTTGCCTGGAAATCCTTTCAATCCAGGTAAACCGCGACGACCAGCAGGTCCTCTCAAACCTTGGTGAAAAAAATTCAATTGATTTACATAATATTTTTTTTTTTGATAATTATTTCCTTACCTGGCAATCCTCGAAGTCCTGGATTTCCTCGATCACCTTTGTAGCCTGGAAGTCCATCAGGGCAGTAACCACAATCATCTCCCCGATAACCTTTGTTACCCTTTTCACCAGGCCAGCCATTGTATCCATCAGTTCCACGCTCTCCTTTACGGCCAGGAATACCTTTTTTAATTAGAAAAAACATGAATTAATGGTAACTTGATTAGAATTGAATTCGATTAAATTACCTTCAGGTCCTGGTGGTCCAGTTATATTAAAACCAATACCTGGACGACCTTTTTCTCCAGGATAACCTCTTTCTCCACGTTCACCTTTCAATTGAAATGTTTTATTTTATCTTAAGAACATTTTAAATTTATTTTAAGAAAAATACCTGTGAATCCTGGAAAACCTGGAAGTCCATCTTTGCCTGCTTCACCTTTGTTGCCCGCAATATTTGCTCCAGCGAAGCCAACTGCTCCTTTTCTGCCAATAGGTCCAGGTAAACCTTGAATTCCAATTGGACCTGGTGGTCCTTGTTCACCTTCATCACCAGCCTGTCCACGTTCAGAAGTTCCTTTTGGGCCTTGTAAACCATCAAAGCCAGGATCTCCAGGTGGTCCTGGTTCACCTAAAATACCTCTCCTTCCAGGATTGCCCGGAATTCCAGATTCACCTAAATAAGATTAATACATAAAATCTGATTTCATATTACATTAAATTATTTTGTTTACCTCTTAAACCGGGTTCACCTAATCGACCTTGAGGTCCTTGTGGTCCACTTGTTACTTTATCAAGTGTTGGATCATAAACACCAGGAACACCCATTGCACCTTGTATACCTTTAATTCAAAAATAAATTTCTCATGAATTTTATTTGAACTCTAAAACTATTGGAAATTCTTACCTGGAAGACCAATATTTCCATCTTCTCCTCGTTCTCCCTGAAATGAGTAAAATAAAAAATAATTAATAAAAAATTATATTCAAAATTAATGAAAGTACCTTAAAGCCATCTGATCCGTCTATACCAGCATAACCTGGTGCACCTTTAGATCCTTTTTCTCCTGGTTGACCAGCTGGACCAGTTTTTCCTACTTTGCCACGATCTCCAAGAGCTCCTTCGTCTCCTTTCATTCCTAATATTTTAATTTTACATGAATTGATATTTCATTCTAAGTGTCAAAATAAAAATTTAATTAACCTTTAATTCCAATTCTACCGTCCCTGCCTGGTAATCCTGGTATACCAGAATTTCCTGATTGTCCTTTGAAACCTTTATCACCGCCATCTCCACGAGGACCACGTTGAACAACGCCTTTTGGTTGAATCAAGAATTTTAATCCTGATTCTCCTTTTTGACCCTTAGCTCCACTGTAATATGTCATTAAAAAAATGTGGTTTAGATTAGTAAACCCTTAAATTTCATTTTAGGTTTTACTTACTGACAATCTCTTGGACCTGGTTCACCGGCATATCCTCTTTGACCCTTAGGACCTAACAATATTTGATTGTTATAGTATGATAATCATTATTTATTTTATTTTGAAACAAACCGATTACGCCATCTCTTCCACTATCACCGACTTCTCCTTTTAATCCCATTGGTCCAGGGAATCCAGGTCTTCCATCTAAACCTGGTCTGCCATCGTCACCTCGAACGCCCTTTGTTCCTTTAGAATTTGTACCTCCTTCGCCTGCATCTCCAGGCATACCACGCAACCCATATTCACCAGGAGGCCCTCTTACTCCTGGTCCGCCTGGATACCCTGGACTTCCCATTTGTCCATCAGTTCCATTACAGCCATCTAAACCACGTGGACCGCGTGTACCTTCTTCGCCAGGTAAACCCTTGGATATGTCTTGTTATTATTGACTTATTCACTTAAAAATTACACATTCATTTAATACTTACAGGAATACCTGGAACACCTGGAAATCCGGGTTCTCCTGAGTCACCCTACAAATAAAGAGATAAATGTCAAAATAATCTGAATTCAATTTTTTTTAATTTAAATTCATACCCTGTATCCTTTTTCGCCGAGAGATCCATAAACTCCAAATTCACCTGTTTCTCCAGGTCTTCCTGGAGGTCCATCATATCCTGTATCTCCTGGAGGTCCTTCAGGACCAGGAAAGCCCGGTGGACCCTGATGTCCCATTTTTCCTTTCAATCCCTTACAATCACATGCTGTTGTATTACATGTCTGTGAAAAAGAAAAATTTATAAAAAAAAACATTAAGAGATAATTTCCTGTGTTACTGAATTAATTAGATCAGTCTCCAATCACATACAAGCTCATACACATAAACACATGTTTCGAATGTTTATTTGAATGAAACATTGTCCAGAATTCGAATGAACCACACACAATTTTTTTCATAAATAAAAAAGTAGTTACACAACAAATATCAAATTGATGTTCCTTGTAAAATTTTTTTTTGTTTAGATTTTTGGTACAATAAATTTATTCAAAATTAAGCATAAACATAAAAGGAATGACGACACGCGATTTATTTTTAACAATTTTTTTTTGTATGGATATGAATCGATCGAAACATTATCAAACTGTCATGTTCAATTTTTTTTGCACTTTGTTAAAGTACATGCCCTTTTACTTTAAATTTTGACAGCGGAAAAAAAAATAACTGAAATTATTCAAAAAAAAAAAGAAGACATCCCACTAAGAAGTTTACATTAATTATATAATGTAATAATTACAATAATAATCATAACAAACATCAACATTAATTTATGCGATCGCTTCTTTGAATGAATGAATGAAATACATTCTTCAAATATAATTATTATTATTTTTATTGACTTGAAGACTGATGTGCGTGCGTTACATAAATGAAATGATTAAAATGAAGAACATTAAGAACAATTATCATAAATTAAAAGAAGAGACTGAATAAACATATCTGATGAGGATGCGCATTGTTTTTGAGTATCATATGTGAAAATTAACAAATTTTCATTGAAATTCGAGACAACCTAACGGAAAAACAGTATAAAGTCCAGATATGAATATCTTGTTAAATATAAGAACCAGACAATGTACAGTAGACATATTAAAGTTCCTTTAAATAACCGCATTCCTACTGAAAAGTAAGCATAACCAAATATTCCACTTATGACCGTAAAATCTCTTAATTTCTTATTGTTTTGTGTATGTTTTGCCATGGACAGAAGAAATTCTCTTTGATTTTCTACTGGACTCGTAAGCCATAAAAAACATATGAAATGGGCATTAAACGTAATCATAAGAGAATTTTAAAAGCGCATTATGATGAAAATAAAATTTCATATCAAATTTTTAAGCGTTACAATCAATTTTTTTATTCAATGTAGGTTAGATATGAAAAGGCGTCCACCTCGGACCGAAGCCCTATTGTGTACTATGTATAGAGGAAAGTCATAATTGAAATAAGCGCCACAAGCTAATTGCGGTAAAAATTGAAAGTGCAGAAATATTCAACAAAATTATATTTTAATATTTTTATAGGACAAAGTGGGTCCAGGCAAGACCAAGAAATGTAAATGAATTAAGGTCATGTAATTATTCAGTTCCACAATCGTATTAAATTCTTTTTTTGTTGAGAGAAACGTAATAAAAGGATTGCATTAGACACCGCTGAATCAAAATTTCATATGCATTCATCTTTATATAAAATTATAAAAATACATCTTTTGTTTCATAATAATAATTTAAAAGGAGAGAAAAAAAAACAATAAAAATGTATTTAAAAGGCCAAACATGAAACATAAAACAAAAAAAAATTACAAAAATAAAATCTGACTTAAAACCAGTTTTTAACCAAAAATTCGCTATATTCCTTTAAATTCACATCTAAATGTTACATATATTAAAAGGTAGAGGACATTTTATAACATAATTTTATGCTATTCAATTTTTATATATATTTGTTGGTACATTGACTCCCAACATAATTCAACAGAATAAGATGCAATTCAAAAAAGGCAAAGTAAAATTAAACACATGGTAGATTTTGATTGGAAATGGTAAGGCAATGAGGTAATTTGACTATATTTGGAAAGTCAACGTCGCTTAAAAGGAAAGAAAGTACAATGAACATAATTGGTGATTTATGGAATGATATGATAAAGTGATTCCCCTAACCTTGACCTACTTTAATACGAAATACGAATGTTGTGAATAAATATTAATTTAAATAATTTTCACGGAAACGACATGACAAAATCATACTAAAAATACATGCACTAGTTAAAGACTCTCGTTTAATTTTAAGATATTATTTTTTTTAATGTTAAACATGTTTCATAATAAAAACATTAAAAAATAATAATTAGCATGAAAATTAGTATAACAAAGTGTTTAGGAGATGAGAGATGCACATGTGCATGATTCAGAATCTGTAATGTTATTTTCACACACAATTAATTTTTCTTCTTTTGACTTCACATGTGTTTTTGAAATTAAGGAGGCGGTAAACTTAAATGATGATTTAAAGCACATTCGCACTAGAATTTGAAATAATTTCAAGTTTCAACTTCGATCAACGACGCGTCGCGACGATGGAGCAATCTTAAGGTTGGTAGTTCGATTCTCGCTCCGGCCATTAAACTTTACAATCTCATATGTCCCTTTTTCCGCTACTCAATTTGAGTTAAAGTTTAGATAAAGGTGGTGACACCTTGGGATGACAGGATAAGAGCTAAGGCCCTCTGAAGTTGATAACGAGTATGCACAATCGAGCCGACTGATGGCCTGAGTATAGTCTTAATAGCTGCCCATTAAATCATTAAATTAATCTTAAATTAACAATATGAAATCAAAGATATTTATTTAAATTAAACTATTAATGAATATTATTTTGTAATAAAACAAATAAACAAATGAGTTCTTGAATGGAACTTAAAATTTTCTGAACTGCATTTCATTTTTTCAATTGAGTTCTGTTACGAGAAAGTCATCAAACCATTCATTTCCTTATTTTCACATCACATTGAGTGATTCAATTTCTAAGCAATTTCAAAAACTAATTTCACCAACATTAAATCAACACCCTCCATCTGTTTAATTTCATTTTAAATTTTTCTAAACACTTCTTCCAATATTGAGTTCATCGAATCAAGTGGAAATGAGTCATAGATTAAATTTTTGCAACAAAATCTTGATTATTATTATTTTTAATTGAATTGAATGCATTCAAACATTACACAATCAAACAGCATATCATTTGAAATAAATTGCAGTTAAAATAAATTCATTGTTTTGATTAAAACAAATCAATTTATGATTGATCTCATAAATATCAATTTCAAAAGTGTGGACAAGTAATTTCATATTAACACAATGTTACAAATTTTGATAAGGAAATCAAATTTTTGTATGCAAATACATGTGTTTAGTTAAGAAATAGAGTTCGTATAGGGAAAAGACAAGTTTTGAAATAAGCGCCACACGCAAAACGTGGTGAATTTTTGAAGTATCAAAACAATTTGAAATTGTAGCTTCAAAGTTACAATTCAATAAAATTTTAAACTATATTAAAATGTGGCCACAAAATTTTAAAATCATTTTATATTATTTACAACATATGTTAAACCTTTTACTCTTATAAACTCTAAAATTGTTTAGAAAACGAGGTGAAAGATTAGAACGATGCTAATTTTATTATAAATTTACACATTTGTATTATAAACAGTGAGTAATTAAAGTAAATTTAGTTGGTAGAGAAAAAAAAACAAACTGTTAGAAAAATAATTTTAATTTCAACTGTACCCTACATAAATTAACCGGAAAGGCAATAAAAAAAATCGTATAAAACACTAGATTTAATGTAAATATTTAAAATACAATTAATTATTACATTGAGTGGTTTTCTTTTTTTTCCTTTTCAGTGAAATTTGATGATGAGTGTAAAAAAGATCAAAAAAGTATTACTCCAAATATTTAGCAGATGATTCATGGCCCTAAAAACCGCGAAATTCATCATTTTACATACAAATTTACATGCAAAACATCGGAAATAGAAAATTACATCATATTTTTATTTCTTATCAACAAACTGTGTTACATTATTTGATGAATTTTAATCAGAATGTGTTTCTTTCTGTAATAATTGTTACAAATTAAACGAGTTATCAAGGAAATAAAATTTGTAGAATGTAGCATTGTGTCATCTCAATATAGGTCAAAAATTGCCTTAGAAACAAGATTTTTTTGAATGTGTGATAAATGATTGCCAAACACAATTACGAGAAATGATAAGAAAAAGGCAAATTATTAAATTTTATTATCAAAAAATATTCGAGGTCATATTTTTTTTGGATATCGTTTTATTAAATTTATTTTAAATAATTTATTTAGACCAAAATCTAATAACTTACGATTCGTGACATTTCTGACACATTTCTCTCAATGAGACTTTCTTCTGTTTTAATAGAATTATCATCGTAATTTATGTTAATCTATGTCTCATTGGATCCCACACACTCATTTTACATATGTGAAAATAAAATAATAATAAGCCTACACAAAGACAGTTAGTAAAAATGCACAAAAGTACAATTTTCATGATCATTATCATAGATTGAATCACATATTTAGACTAAAGTCTCATTTTGCACTTGTTAAACTGCTGATTTTGGCATTTAGATAAAATTTCAAACGAATTTTATGTCGCCATGTTATATTAAGATGGTATCTGGTTAAAATTTGAAAGGATTGAAATTTTTTATAGATTTACTTTTTATATGAAATAATGAAGAAAAAAAAAATAATCTGGACTAATTGTAACTTTTTAATGACATTTGAGCGTGTTTTATGTTGTTTTATTATGAAAATTTATTTCTATTTTTATCGTCCCTTAATATAACAAGAAATGAAAACAGAATCTAGAAAAAAAAATTAAAATAGAAGAATTTTAAACAAAAATTGAATCAAATTCATAAAGTCTCGTCTTACAAGAGGGATATTGTTGGATAATCGTTCAAACCATATGATAAAATGTGTCTTAACATAGATGTCGCTTTGACGATTTTTTTTTATTTTTCTCTGAAAATTATGGAAGTGTAATTTTTTTTTTATTTTTAAAAACATACCTCAAGGAGAAACCGATTGTGCTTAATCTACCCACATTTACGGGACAGGAACGCTTTAAGGGTTATAACGCAGGCTACCGCAGATGGACAGGTCCCTACCGAAAATTTAGGCCGCGCGAGCAACCCGTGGGAAGGATCTTATAATCATATGGCCGAGAGTGACCGTAACTACGCCTACTTCCATTGTCAGAAGTGATGAGAAAATTATGAAAGGCAAATGAAATCGCTATCAAATGTGATATTTATCATTTACCACATCAACGTAGTTTTGTGTAAATCGCATTTAAAGTTTTTTAATAATAAAAACGCAAGAAAAAATTTTTCGTGGTAAATTTTCAAAAAATTATTTTCAATTTTAATTCAAAAAAGTTAAAGGTTTTCGAATCTAAAATTAAAAAAAAAAAATCTTATTTTATATTCGTAAAATAAGGTTTTTAGCGCTCAAGTGCGATTTATCACAATTAAAATGATGTGCTATATGACATTCACAAACAAAATCCGTGCTATTTAAAATTGAAAATTTACGAAAATTGTCATTAATATAATAAATTATCAATTGAAGAATCAAAAATGAATAAAAACTCCCTTTTTTTGTTAATTACCGAAAAAAAAAATAAAAAAAAAACAATTTTTTGAAAATTGCTTCCCTGTTGCGCGTCAATGCCTAAAATTTAGGCATTCAATGCCTAAAAAAAAGGCATCCGATGCATAAAAAAAAGGCATCCATATAAAACCTATAGAATGTGTAGCGCGATGCCTAAAAATTAGGCATCCATTTCAAAAAATAATTCTACAAAGTATGTTTTGGATGCCTAATTTTTAGGCATCGCGCTACACATTCTATAGGGTTATATGGATGCCTTTTTTTTATGCATCGGATGCCTTTTTTTTAGGCATTGAGTGCCTAAATTTTAGGCATTTACGCGCAACAGGGTTTGCAAGTGTCATTTATCACATTTATTTCAAAAAATATCTCTAAATGCGATCTGGCACATTGTGATAATTTTTTATTTTCTGAACAAACTTTAAAATTTTATTTTTTTATATGAAAATTTAAACACAGAAGAAGCCATTTCTGCAAAAAACTGAATTTTGACAAAATTGTCTTTACGCGATTTATCACATTGTCGGTCCAAATCAGAAAAAGGAATAGAGTTTGGATATCGAATTGGATCAGTATGTGATAGAACTTGAGAGTGTACACAACACAAAAAAAAATCATTTATACTTGATACTAAACTCAAAAATAAAATAAAGTTATTTTACCAAGGAAAGCCAAAGAATTTTACTTCGAATTTACAACAGGCAATTGATTATTTGGTCTTTTGGAGACTTCTATAAAGCAAGTTATCAAAGAAGCCCAAACAACCACAGATAAAACTGAGAAAAAAATGTTGTTCTCGATGCAAAAAGATTACTTTATTGAATTTTACGAAGTACAATTAGATAGTATGGTTCCATTTTAGATTGAATTATCGCCCTCTGGTTAAAATTTCGTTTTACTATACTATTACTACTAAAATAATGGATGAATTTTTCGCAATATCACTCTTAAAAACATCTAAGAAATGATCAAATGAATTCTATATAATGTTTTTATTTATTTTTTCTTTCAAATGCGATAAATGAAGCAAATCATATGTTTGTCTGTGAGATCTTTTTCGAAAAAATTAAAAATTATTAATGATACATTTCATTAAAATAAACAAAAGTGTCTTCTTTTTCTTCCTTTTTAAACATTCCGCATGTAAACATATGAGATAATACAGCAGCACAATATTCAGAAGCAAAAATAAATAATGTAAATTAAAATTGTCACACATTTTAAACACATCTGTTATTATTCTGCCTTATATTCATTTTTATTTTAACATCAACACATCAAATGCAATATAATCTGTATCAAAATAATGATGATGATCACTTTTCTCTCTCTTTCTGTGTTATTATTATTTTATTTTTTTAAATGTAAATTTGAAATCAACACTGTATGATCTGATCTTGGCAATTGTCCACACGTGATCCTATTTATAATATTATGTCATGTTAACATTGAATTTGAATATTTTTTTTCCTCTATTTTTTTATCATCATAACATATTAAATAAAGTGAAGAATTTATGAGGAAAATGTAAGTCACTAGACACACATAGACATGATGGTGACTTTTGTGATATCTTTTTTAATGAAACACGACAGGTACAAATAATATGGTTAATTTTGAGTATTAAATTTTTGTACAACAAGAAAAACATGTCAATGTTAAAAGTAAAAATCTCTTTATTTTAAATTTAAAGTTCAAATGTAATATGAACCTTAAATTTTATTGTTAAAATAGAAGTGATGATGATTGCAAAACATGCAGTTAAAAATTAATAATAAATTTAATCACACATATTAATTTATATTTTACATGTCATATGGTCACACACACAAACATATGACTTGAAAATGATAAAAAAAATCGTCTCTTATCAAATGTAAATTTTTTTCTTCTTTTTTTCAAAAAACAAAAAAAAATAATATTCTATAAAATGTGCAAATACTGAGAACTTTGAGTGATTTTAATAAGATGTCAGCATCCGGGAACAATGAGGAGGCGTAAACTTTTGTATTTCACATATATGTAATGACATTGTTACAAGTTAATTCTAAATTTCATACTGAACCGCGCTGATTGAAATGCAACAAAAGTTATTTTCTCGTTAGTTGAATGAAATGTGATAACTTTAAATTTAAATAAAAAAAAAAAAAATAACGTAACATGACAAAATACTCAATAAAATGAAAGAATCTGCTGACTTCAAAAGAAAAATTACAATGGAAAAGTAACATAAACTGCACGTTTTTTTCGCTGTATGCTAATCGAAGCAAAGTCATTTATTTATTTAATGTCACTTTAATGTTATTATGGCTTCAATATGTTTTCAAAAGTTTATTATCAGTTGAAGATTTAAAGAGAGTGGGTTTAACAGAGTAATAAATCATAAAAACAGAGTTTTATTGTTCATTTACTGTTTGACTGTATTGATTTCTAAAGAAATTGAACGGGATTTAGCTCAAAGGCTATTAAATTTTATGAAAAAGAATACACTGTAAGATGAAAATACCTTGAAGTGTCTGATGATTAACCGAGTGAGAGAGGGTGCAAGAGTAAAAAGTGAGAGGGGGGAGCTCAGCCCAAATATTTTAAAAGCCATAATATGCTCAAATCGATTCTTAAATTGATCTAAATTGAATTCTCAGTTTCATAGCCGTTGAAATTTCGTGTCATCATCTTCTAATTCTTTCATAAAAATAAACGATTATTTGCTTTCTCTGACACAATTTAAATCAATTGTTGACCTTCCTTCATCATTAAAAATTATCACAAAAATAAACATTTAATCAAAACTTTTTTTTGACATTTAAAACAAAACCTGCATCAAAATAATATGAAAAGTGACATCATCTGAGCATCATCATCACAATTATTTTCATCTTCTCATATCACTTGGCATAAAATAATAATAATCAACTTTGATTGTATAATTGCGCATTTTAATACAGCAATTTAACAAACAAACCACTATCATTTACAATCCCGTCTCATTAAATTATTACAGAACATCAAAAAAATTTATGTAAAAAAAATGCAAAATTTTACAATGAATTTGAAACAAAGTTTACTTGTAAACTCTGGAATTCAGATCATCATAAATATTTGTAATAAAAGTAAAGGAAAATAAGAATTGAATCGTTAAAAATGAATGAAACACGTGTTTAGCACTTGTTTTTGAAGTCTCGAAGAATTTATTTGTTTTAATTTAATATCAATCTTACTCTTACAAAATTAAAAATTAAGAATATTATGCAATCACGTTTCACTTTTACTATGATTGTTTTATTTTCTTTTTTTTGTATATAAATTTTAACATTTTACTCTTAACCCATTTGACTTTTCTGTTCACGTAGGGTGGAGTAACAGGTTATCGTTACATTAAAGGCATTAAATTACTCATTGTTTATATAAATCTCAAACTTCACATTAAAAATAAACAAATCTCTGTTAAATATCTGTCTTTAATCATTACATTAAGAAAAAATAAGTTAATTTTAGAAAAAAATTACTTAAAATACACGATAAGCGAATTCGGGCGATAGACCGTTGTAGGACCCTACTGAAGTAAAAAGAATTTTTTTGAATTTATTTCCTTCTCATAGTATTTTGAAAGAATTTTATTTTAATATTTAATTTAATAGAAAAAAAATAACAAAATAGAAAACATGTGTTTCATCTGGAAATGAAATAATGTGTTATTTTTAACACCTTCCATTCATAGTTTATGTTTCATTCAAGAGTTAAATAACAGTAAAAATTGAAGAAAAAAATTAAAATAAATAAAAGGAAAATGTAACAATGAATGAAAGTGTCAAAACGAAACTTTGTAAGTAACGAAATGAACAGGAAAAATGGCTCACAATGATCTCAGAGCACATGGGCAGATCGAGATATGTTTTCACCTGTTTGATTTTTACTACGATTTGCTCAAAATTTATCATTCTTTTACTACTCCATGACAGCAGTCCGCACCTTTTGCCCGAATGCCCATATTCCCAATCCGCCAGTGCTGCACTTTAAAAGTCCTCAGTACACAGTTTTCGTTTAAATTAAATCTAACAGACCCTTATTTGAATTCATTAGATCCAATTTTTCAATGTTTTCAATAGAAATATGCTATAAATAGTTCATTAAATTCAAATTGTAAATTAACACTATTCAGATGGAAAGAATTTATGGATTTTCTGTTATTAATTCTCACTTTTCTTGGTGTGAAAATGAGAGGTCATGCTACTTGTATTTTAATCGGAATTTTTTTACAAAAAAATTGAGCCGAATCTTAAAAGAATGGATCATGAGCTCCTGTGTACAACAAGGATCAGCAATTTTTTCAGATTTTTAACCGTTTTTGGACTTTGGGGGCTTTTGAGAATAATCTAAAAAAATGAAAAAAAAATAATCATTGGGCGGTTTAAACAAGTGCATTTTAATGGGACTCCTATCATTGAATTATATTAAGCTTTACTTTAGAAAATCGGCCATTTTGAAATTTTGGAAAAATCAAACATTTTGGGGTTTTCGACCATTTTCAGGCTCTGGAGGCTCTGTAGCCCAATCCTTTTCGCAGAGCTAAAGTTCATTTTAATAAGCTCCTTGATCTAACAAAATAAATCAACAATTATTCAAAATTTTTAAGCGTTTTCAGGCTTTGGAGGCTCTGGAGCCCAATCCATGCGCCCAATTTCATAGAGTTTAAAGTCATTCCTATGAGTTTCTCTATAAACAAAAAAAAACTGGCCTCGATTGACCATTCCGGAGTTATGGATTGAAATCAGTGTCAGACTTACAAAATACATTAAAAAATGTCTTTAATACAATTTTTTAAATGAAAATTCTGTAATTTGATCAAATTACATTTAAATTTTTGCATTTAAATATTAGTTTTTTTTTCCATTAATATTTCAGTTAAATTTAATTTAATTTTACATTTTATACAAAATTCTTGGAATTCATTGTAAATTTGCTGATAACAAGCATTTACTTTTAATATTCATTCATTTAATGTATTTCACTTAATTCCTATTTCAATTTAGAATAGATGAAAAGCTTACATTTAATCATTTTATTGTAAGAAAAAAAATTAAATACAGTAAGTCATAAAATGAAATGAGATCAAAGTAACCGCTACAGTTAAAGATCATCTATATTCAGATTTTTTTTTCGTATTCATTTTAAATTTAATTAAATTTAGATTCAGACACAATATTTTTAAGACTAGCACAGCTAAAATCAAAGTGTGTCCTTTATCTACAAAATTCTACCTACTAACACACAATACCAAAATTTGGACGTTAAATTCGCTGATAAAAAATTTTATTTTGCTTTTTTCATATAAATAATATGAAATTTAGGTCTATTTTTTCAATTTTTTTTAATGTTATCTCAAAAAAAAGCTCAGCACCTTTGAATGACCTCCTTCATTAAAATTAAAGAAAAAATACGAATGAAATCATACATTGCTAGTGTTACTAGATTAATAAAATGTTATAAATGTGATGATGATAATGAATTAAAATTATTATTAAACATACATTTGTATAAAAGGAAATAGAAGAAAATACTGATAATTTTTATTCGTTATTGTAATAAAAAAAAAAAAATAAATTATTAAATGAATGAATGAATGATTACGGAGAATAAATAAAATCTATCAACGATGTAAAAAATTAATCAAGATCTATAAATAACACACACAACGTTTGAACTCCATTACATTACTTGTTACTTTGTTATATTTTTTCTAATAAATTATGAAAAACAGATGAAATTTTATGTTTATATTAAAATTTTTCTATTGATCTTTTTTTCCTCAAAAAAAAACAACAGCGAAAAAATGCGATGTTTATGAGTTTGTTTAGGAAAGTGCGAAAAACTTAATAATCTGCTTAAATCATCAATTTTTCAATTAACACGAATGAATATGAAATTCCAGTGTTTTTTATTTAATGATCTATTTAAACAATATGAGAGAGATAATGATGTGGTAGGCACACGCTGTTCGTTAATTGAAAAACAGCATACTTGCACTTGTTTTTATTTGCTTTTAATGCACTTTTACATTATTTTAATACAGATAAAGTGATATTATATCAAAGTACGGTGACCATCATGCTCATGTTTTTTGTCATTAGTATTTTCATATAAAATCCATGGAATGTGGTAACATTTTTCTTAGGTTAGGTTTTACAAAGACACCTCCGCGGTCTTAAAGAGCCCTATTTTTAATCCTTAATTTATTTAAACATTGGAAAAATTTACACATATGAAATTCTCAGCATGGAAGTCATCAGTTGGGTTCCATAACAAATAACAATGCATAATATTTTGAAAAATTGTCAATTCAATTGAAATTGTATACAAACATATGCTTGAAAGTACTTCTGCGGATATTACAGTGAAGAGTATTAACGTCATTCAAATTAAACAGGGCTCAGAATTCATGTTAAGTGAGTTTCAGCTGACAGGTCAAGGTCAAATTGTTCTGGGTACCATGCAATAAAATGGCGAATATTAAGTCACAAATAACTTTAATTTTCGAAAAATTTTGGACAGAATGTGAATTAAATGTCCGGAAAACCATAAAAAATTTACATGGAGCAATATGTAAAAAAAAATTAAAAAATCGGACGTTTTGGGCTTTTGACCGTTTTCAGGTCTGAAGCCTAATCCCTGAGCCCAATCTCAGAGCTAATGAGTAAAGGTTTATTAAAGTAAACTTCTCCATTCAACAAAACAAATCATCAATTTTTTGAAATTTTTAACCGTTTTTAGCGGTTTTACAGACTAAAAACTAATCCTTATGACCTCCTCTATCCAATAAAAAAAATCCCGACCTTGCTCCAAGGGTGGACAAATTTAAAAAAACTCTCATTTTTAAAAATGTGTCGTTCTAAAATCGGCCATTTTGGGAAAATTTGTAATTTTGGGTTCTTGACCGTTTTAAACCTTTGGAGGCTTAAGAGCCTAGTCCATGAGTTTTGACAAATTCTTATGAGCTCCTTCTAGAGCAAAAGTTTGACCTCGCTCCGATGGACCATTCCGGAGTTATGGATAGCGACAAGTGACAGTGTCAGAGTGACGGCGGCCAATAGTCTGGAATAGTGCACTTTTTTACGAAATTCATTAAAAATTGTAAAGTTATTTGTTTCTCAAATTTGAAATTTTCAATTATGTTTGTCGGAACAATTTATGAAAATCATTTAATAATGTAAACTTTTTACAAGTTAATTGTATTTTTACAAAAAAAAAACGAAGAAAAAGCTTTTAATCGAATTGATAGTAGATAAAGGAAACTTTTTTCAAACCCTTGTCTAATAAAACATCAGCAAGAATTATGTCTTATTTTCAAAAAAAATATAATAAATAAAATGCGGCAATTCAATTTAATAATCATTTAATCAAAGTGCATTTTTACATTTCATCGCGTAATTGTGTGGTCATTCCTTTCATTCAAATATTCAGTTGAAAAACAAACATTTTGCAAAATATTTAATTCTTGAATATTATTAAAAATTATTTTAATATTTTTTAAAAAATTTCATAAATCTTATTCTTAGAAGTTAAAAAAATGTATCGAACAGTAGAACAGTGAAATTTATTTTTATTTCTTATCATTTTACATACACACACTGGTAAATACATGTACAAAAAAATTTGAACTCTTTGATAACATTTGAAACAAAAAAATTATGTATATGGGTTTAATTTTTTTTGTTGTACACGATTCTGGACGCAATTTTATTTTCGTCCAAAACAAGTCGATCTCATTTGGATCTCGTGGATCCTAAATTAAAAAGACCAAAAAAAAAATTTTTTTTTTATTTTTTTCGGTGTTTGAATTTTTTAGACCATTTTCAAATTTTTTAATGAAAAAAATCTCAAAAATCAATTTTTATGGTACTCTGGTTCAAATAAATCACTCACTTTGTTCTGCAAAGTTTTTGCTCGTAACATGAGCTACAATGTTTACTTGCATCACTTTTTGGGTTTTCATACAAAAATATTGGGAAATCATACAAAAACCATTCAAATTAAGTTCAGCATTTTAAATATGGTAAATGCATGAAAAATCGTTGATTTGTATGGGAAATTTGTTTTCCAAGAGGAAGAGACATATAGTTCCTTCTGAAAAGTTAAATATTTGGTAAAATTAAGCAACTTTGTCATACATTATTTCGATGTTTTCATACAAAATATTGAAGTTTCCATACAAACCACCGATTTTCCATGTATTTACCATTTTAAAAGTGCTCAACTTAATTTGAATGGTTTTTGGGTGATTTCTCAATATTTTTGTATGAAAACCCAAAAAGTGGTCCAAGTAAAGATTGTAGCTCATATTATGAGCAAAAACTTTGCAGAACAAAGTGAGTGATTTATTAGAACCAGAGTACCATAAAAATTGATTTTTGAGATTTTTTTCATTAAAAAATTTGAAAATGGTCTAAAAAATTCAAACACCAAAAAAAATTAAAAAAAAAATTTTTTTTTGGTCTTTTCAATTTAGGATCCACGAGATCCAAATGAGATCCACTTGTTTTGGACGAAAATAAAATTGCGTCCAGAATCGTGTACAGCAAAAAAAATTAACCTCATCTAGCAATATCAAAATAACTTGAAAACACAAAGTATTACATAGTTATATTAATTTTAACATTCAATCTTAAAATAAGTTGAATAGTTAAAAAAATTGACAAAAAACTTAAAAAAAAACAAAGATTTTATTCAATTTTTTTGCCTTGAGCCTGAAAAGCCCAATTTTTTGAGCTGATCCCGCGACCAAAACTTTACATTTGAATAGCCACATTCTTCTTCTTTCCAACGATCTATTAAACTCATTTGTAGCTCATGTAGTTTTCGAGATAACTCAAAATGAGTAAGAGCATGTTTTTCAATCTCTGTGCTGAGAGATGACGAAATGTGTCATTTATATGGAAAATTTCAAAAATTCATAACTCAACTTTTTGACGTGATTTTAAAAAACTGTAAACGCCAAAATTTTTCATTTTTTTTCTACTTTTAGGAAATGAAAACAAACTTGGAGTACTAAAACTTTTTTTTTATTTGTCGTAGGGTGTATTTTTTTTCAACAGAGCTATAAAGAAGGAATATAAAAAGCTCAAATTTAAGCTTATTTTATAACAAATTTAAAGTTTCTGGAATTTCTTTAAGGAAGTAGGATCGCGTCATCCGCTATCGTCAGTCAAGATTTTTTTTCAAAAATGGTAAACATATTTTTTGAACAGATCTGTAAGGAAGAAATAAGTATTGCTGTAATTTAAGCCTTGTTTTATATTCACATTTTTGCATTGAACAACTTTGCTGAATATACCAATAGTGTGTTTCAATAGTAAAAGTTTTAAGATCACCAAGTTAGAAATGTCAAATACTGGACACATTCTTTGACTATTGAATAAAAATTGAATCAAAACTCTTTTTTTTTGTCAGAAAACTTCAAAAATGTTGTAGGTCAAATTTTAGACATATTTAGTCAAAACTAATTCCAATAAAATAAAAAACCAATTTTTTGAATATTTTTTTGTTTAAGTGCAAAGAATAAATATAACTTTCTAATATATTTCCTTTTATTTATAATGTTTTTTTTTATAAACATCTTCATTTTCTTTATTATCAAATCATAATAATAATCATTCCTAACAAATACAGTCAATAAAAATTTCATTTTATAGATATAATTTCCAATATTTCGAATAAAATTTATTTTTTGTTTTAACTTCCTTACTGACAATTCAACATTTTTTTAATAATCTTAATAATTTTTCTCTTAACAGTATCTTCTCTTTCGTCAAAGAATATAGTATTAAATTTATTATTTTTATTTTTAATATAAATAAACGATTTTTTTACTAAACTAATTTATTTAAAGCATTTTTTTTAATTATTTTAACTTTGATATAACGTTTAACGAATTTCAATTAACTAAGTTTCATTAATCAACAATAAATAAATATATTCGTGTTTTTTTTTAAATATAAATATATATATTTTTTAAGTAACTATATAAATAATATAACGTAAAATAATATAAAAATATAATATAAATTTAAACGAAAATAAATTTTCCTAGTACGCTTTTTTTTCTTCATTTCCTTAAATCGTTATTTTTTCATTTATATAGAAGATTTGACTATAATTTGTTTCAATTTTGTTTTAATGTTTAACTTAATTCTTTAAAGTTTTAAACTTCCTTTTCATAATTTATTTATTAACAAGACCATGTACCTTTCTTATATAGATAATATATATTTTTTTTAATAATAATTTTACTATTTTTGTTTAAAATTTTAATTCTTCTTTTTAAATTTAATTTATTTATTATTTTTATAATAATTTTTTTTATGAATATTAATAATAAAAGTAAAATTTAATTTAATGCATTAAAACTGCTAAGAAGTAAATAATGTGTTAGCAGTGTTGGTTTTATATAAATTTGGATTTTCTTTTCTTTTTATTTTAATAGTAATTAATTTATTTATATTTATTTTGATTCAATCGTAATCAAAATTAAATATAATTTTAATTAAATATTTTTTTTTAAGTTTTTTTAATATGATAAATTACTATTATTTCAAGTGCCCGATTTAGCAGTCAAGGGAAATTAATTATAAAAAATTTATGTTAAAAGACTTTGGTTGCTTCTTGAATTAACTTACAAGGACGGAAGGTAAGCAAAATTAATATAACATTAATATTAAATTAATTTAAATTATAAATTTTAATAAAGCCAATGACGTTTTTAATTTTTGTATAGAGTAATTCAATTTAAATTATAAAAAATAAGTTTAGCTTGGTTTTTTCTGTTAAGTTAATTTTATTTAATCAAATAAACAGTGTGTTCATTTTAAGTCTATGCATCAAACGTGTTCAACTCGATTTTTTTTATTATGCGAACTCAGAGCGGAACGGCAAAGTTTGGAACTAAAACTATTTACATTAGTGAGGGGCTAGATTTTTAAAATGACTTAAAATTTTATTAAATTTTAAATCATTTTCCGAGTGGTCTTAAATCTAAAAATAATGCGGGTTCCCATTCAAAGAACGTTGCAACTGACCACCTTAAAGAATTTCGTGTTTTGAGGGCTTCGCATTATTTTTCATGAAACAAGTATAAAATTTATAACTTTTTTAGGGAATTCTTTATATTTTTATTGGATAGTTTGGAGGTTTTCGCAGAGTTTTTCCTCCGAATCAATTAGCACTTTCAAATCAAATATTGTCAAACACATTAAAAAATTAAGGAAATTTGTTAAAAATTCCTTAGGTATAGCATTAGATTTAAGTACATTTGTAAATAATAATAAGAAAAGAACACGCCAATAAAAATATATTATTATTATTATTATTGGATAGTTGAGATTTTTCTAATCACTTTTGTATCATTTGTAGATCAAAAGTTACAAGTATTTTTGGATTAATGCTATGAAATATGCTTTTTGAGGTCTTTTTGAAAATTTTAATTCATAGCCGAAAAAGATTTTTGATTTTATTAAAAAACTAATAAATTTACGAAATATATCGATAGTTTATTTGGCAAAGTTATAGAAAATTGTATAACTATTTCTCGACTTTTTGACTAAAACCCTCATTTTTCAAAAAATGGTCATAATTTTTGTTCCAAGAAAACTACAAAGCTACCAAAACTCAGAAAGTCGCAAATTTTATTTTATTTTTTGAAAATGACATGATTTTTTGAATTCTTATGAGTTTTATGACATTTTGAAAGTCTTGTCCCTCGTTGAAAAATCTTTTAAATAGTTTTTTAAATAAATTTCCGTTAAGGAGGCGCTACGATCGTTAATTGATCATGGATTCGTATGGAGTTTAATTTCAGGTTCTTTGAACAATTAACTCCAGTTAAATCAGTATTTAGACCAAAATTGGGATCCAAAATAGCACAAGATTTACTTTCAGAAAACTCGAAAGCCAATTCTCTCATCATATTTTCTCTTGTTTCTTTTGACAGTTAATTTAAAATGAACACACTGTACATTTATTTTTTTGTAATTTAATAAATTTTCATCAAATTATCAGATAAATATAAGAATTGAATTTCTTCTATTGTTTTGTCGTGTATTTTAAATTTATTAGATTATAATAGTGCATTTTATGTTTCTTTGAACTATTATTTTAAGGCATGTATCCGGAGGTAATCCGTTTACTCTATTTTTTAAATATTTTTTTCTTACTTTGTCGTCGTCTAGGAGCAATACTTTTTTTTTTGTATCATATAATATCTTTTTTTGTCTTTATTTAAATTCAAGCTTCAAAATTTTGCGTGTACTGATAATTTTTTTTTAAAAATACACTCAACTTTTTTTCATTTCATTATTTAATATTTTTTTTTAATTTTAAGTTAAGTTAAGGATTTTTTTTATCAATGAATAATATAATTGTAATTTTTTTTTAATTTAATTTAATATTTATTCTACTAAAAGCACTGTCAATGCCTGTGTGTATCTCTGATTTTTTTTCATCAATATTTATTTTTTTTCTTAAAAGGCGTTTAAATTTCATTTTTATCATTTAGTTTTTGTTCCTTCACGACTGTTTTATTAGTGTTTATTGTAAAATTAAACAAAAAAAGTCTAATATTTTTTTTGCCACATTCTCCCCATATTTAATGTATTATTATTATTTTTATACGTATTTCAAAAAAAAAAATTGTGACTTTAATTTTTTTTTAAGTTATGATAAGAATAAGTTTAAATTGTCTCCTAAAATTCTATTTTTTGTCTTGTGGAATTTTTATATATTTTATTTGTATTTTTTTAATAAGTTACTTTAATTTTAAGCTTCTTTTTTTTATTTTAAATTTCTTAATAGCGCAGTAATTTTTTTGTACCATAATTTTCTTAAAAATTACTATAACAATCTTGCACACGCTCATTCTCACATTTTCTAACCCTGTAAAACACTTTCTTACATTTTTCTTTGTTTTTATAAAATATTTATCTTACTTAAATTTATCTTTTTTTTTTAATATAACATTTTAATATTTCACTTATCTCCTTATCAATGCCAAAAGTTCTTTTTTCAAAAATATATATTTTTTTTCATCTCTTTTCAAATCGATTATTTTTAGAATAATCGCTCAACAATTCATCACAACTGTTACCATATTTTCTTGAACTTTGTTCCTTTTTGTTATAATTTTTTTTTAATATAAATTTGAACTAATAACAACAACAAATAAATAAATATATTTTTTTACTTTTTTTTTATGAAAGTCAATAATTTGTACCAAAGACCGTTTATCATTGGTGACTTTTGCTTAACAAATGTGAGTTAAACTCGTAGACATTATTTAATTGTTCCCCACAAATATTACACTTCCATGCATTTGATTCACTGTGACAACCTTTGTGAAGGAAATACAAAGTTTGATCGGGAAATTCAATATTACAAAATAAACATTTCAAATTGAGTTTACGTCCCGTAATTACAAGCTCAGATTCACCTGTTGAAGTAATCATACCATTTGAACTATTGTTGCCACTTGTTGTACCTGATAAATTCAATAATGAATCTCCGGTACTCATTGCTGATATTGATAAATTAGTTGGACCAACATTATTACTTAGATGACTGTCACTATTATTATTGTTATTATTATTATTATTGTTATTATTTGAACTTCTATAGTTAGATCGCACTTGTCTTGCTGAAATTCGTCTTTTTAAATCTTCACGTAACAGTGATTTAAGTGGTGAAACCTTAATCAATGACGTTAAGTTACTTTGGGATGAAGTTGTTGCAATAACATCACTATTGATGTTACTCTGTTCCGGATTTGGTGAAATTCGATCTGAAGAACTTTGCCGGCCGCCAGCAACTTTTTGGATAATGCTTCCACCACTTCCACTTCCTTCACTTTCATCATTTGTATTTGGCTCTTGTTTAATTGGAATTAAACTAATTGAGGGTGTTATTGAACTATCAAACATCTCTCGTCTACTATGTAAAGCTTCTCTACTGTCTCTAGCATCAATACTGCTGTGATGCGGTGGAGTTGGGTTACTTTTTGGTCTAACAATTGCTTGAATATCCAGGCCAGATGACACTGAACTATTTGGCGATCCAAGTCTGAGTGGCTCATTATTTTCAGCCATTGAAATTTCAACGTGTGGTGTTAAGTAATGCATTGGAGGCGTATGATTTTCTTGGTTTCTAGTTGACTCGGCTGCAGCAACTGCTGCAACATTTTCATTAAATGCCGCCACTGAAGCTGCGATATTTGCTGCTTGGATTAAATTAACGGGCAAATTTGCGGCAGCTGCTTGCTGTTGTTGCTGTTCCAATGCCAACAACAGTGAAGATGATGCATTTGAGCCGGGATTATCTAAATCAATGCCATGTCGATTATAGAAATGGACGCGCAACGATTTCATAGTGCCCGCACGATAATTACACAAAGGACACGTTTTGACGAGATCATGTTGGCCCACATGCTCATTCTGGAAATGTGCTCGCATCGCAATTTGCCGCTGGAAACCTCGATTACATATCGGACAATGAAATGGAAGTGTCTTTATGTGCGTTGTAAAATGCTCTGACAAATGATCTTTACGGAAAAACCGCTTCTGACAAACACGACACTCGTACGGCTTCACACCTGTTGAGGAAATCAAATTACAATTCATTTAAAAAGAAAATAATAAAAAAACACGAACCAGTATGTCTCATTTTATGCCGTCTCATATTCGCCCCATTTGAGAATCTGTAACAAAAACCGTTAAAAAATTTAAATGTGATTAAAATTGAGCAATAACTTACGACATTTTGCAAACATCACACTCAAAGAGGCGCTTATTGGGATTCACATTGTTGTTGTTGTTGTTAATTGTTGAAATCTTACTATCATTACTATTACTACTATTATTGTTGATTAATGGAATGTTTGCTGCAGCAGCTGCCACGGCCGAAATTGCTGCTGATAAGAGATTCGAATCACCTCCAGTACTTTGTTTGAGTGCTTGGAATGTTGCAATGGGTGATTCCCGTTCAGACGATGTCGCTCTTGCTGCTGCCACATAATTTGTGCTTGATGTAAGAATATTTTCTGCATTACAATCTGGCTCTGTTGTGTCTTGGGGTGGTTTTGATGAACCTGCCACCTCATTTTCACCTGACATTCTTCGTTTTCTCTTTTTAATTTTTTGTTTTTATTTTATTTATTAAGTTTTACTTCACTTCTTCTCTTTTTTTCAGTTTCTTCTTCGTCTTAATAAGCACATGCAGAAAAACAATTTCAAACGATATCAATGTGTGTTACCAAATCCAACGACAACAAGAATTGATGATAAAAACAATAATAATAACAAAAAAAAACATAAATAATGTGAATTTCTTCTGTAAGTAGAGAGAAAAAAAAGAGAAAATCTTTCATTGATTTTGTTATCTAAATAAAAACTGTATTAAACATTGTTAGGGATTCATTTACTTTGATGTAGCTACTGACAAGGTTAAATGATATCCTTTCGTTCTGTAGGTCAGTGACCTTTATTCTGATCACACACACAAACACTGATGAAACGCACACGTGTAAGATTGAATGTTCTCATTCATTTCATTTCATTCTACATTCTTACATGCGTATTCATTTTATTCATGTTTATAACACAAAAACATAAATATATCCATATCCTATATGAAATTAAAGTGCGTATACACACAAATTTTGTATAGAGAGAATGTCCTTTGCAAAACAAATCATTGATTTTTCATGGATCACAAAAATTTTTGTTGGTATGATGATAAATTTTTTCACTTTAACTTTGCGTTTGCAGTAGGTAGATCAGAAAAAAAATATGTGCATCCGCAAACATAAAATGCATTGAATTTCAAATACATTTATGTCTATATTGTATGCGAACAGGTATTTTAATTTAGGTCAAACATTAAATTGTTATACTTCGTGGCATACATTGAATGAGGTATTTGGGGCATGATTTTAAAAACATAACTGTTAAATGATTTGGCCTAATTTCTTTTTTTAATAATTTTAATTTAAATTCACACACTGCAATTTATCTAGTTTTGATAGCACAAATTTAAGTCATTATTAATTTATTTGATATGTTACGAACCTAATTTCTTCAAGACTAAAGTGTTTTAATAAAAATTGTACATATACAATAAATTGAAAAGAAATTGATCAATTCACATTGAAGTCAGTAGGTACTTTTTTTCACGCTACATTTCCCAACTTTGATTACATCGCGAGTTTTTCACTTCTTTTAATGTTAATTTATCACTTTATTAACAATTTATGTGTTAGACATTTTATTTTTATTTTTAATTATTTACTAGAACAGATTTTTTTTTTATGTTAAATTAAAAACTGAAAATTGATATGAAAATTGACAGCTCGAGCTAAAACCATCTTCTGTGTACTCTCTTTGAATGAAATACACACACACACAAACAAACCATTTCATTTTCAATGAATTTTCGTGTGTGAATCAATGAATTCAATTCATTCATGATATGATACATGAAAATAAAAACATATGGAAAGTTTCATTCAAAATTTCGGTTACATTTATTTTTATTTTTTGGTTTGAATTTGATTCAAGGAACATTAAAATTATATTAATTCTATTTACAATTCAATTCTATTGAAAACTAACTGAGCTCTGTCCTTCTCTTGGATTATCTAATACCGCTGATGGATCATTTGGAGGTGCTGGATTTCGAAACTGTTCAGCAGATATTCTTGTAAATAAAATTCCGACACCTTCAATCAATGCAAGTAACACACCACCGACTAACGCACTTCCAGCCATCATACCAACCCCGCTTCTAGCTGCCAAAATACCTCCAGTTGCTGCCCCACTTATAATTGAATTCCATGGATCTTCCTTTTTACGAAAATGAACTAAGGTACAATCGATTGTACTGAACATGCCACCCCAAATCGCAAAATTACCACCGATTATTGGAGCTCGCACTTTAACTGATGTCATGGCACCTAACTTGAATTAAAATAATTTTTATTCAATTTCAAATTATTACATTGAAATTTAACATACCAATCGTTTTCCGAATCCGGAAGGAGCATTTCTGAATCCTTTGATTGCCTGGAAAACTCCTCCTCCGATGCAGCCCATTGCAAAAGCACCTCCACAATCGTCCACAATACGAAAGGGGCATGGTTCTCTTCCATATTCTTCCATTTTTTCTAATTCAATGAAAAATCAAGGAAATTTTCATTGAAAAGTTATTCAAAGATTACAAAAGACAAGGAAGCATTGACAGAAAAATCAATACCATGCAAAAAATTTGACAAAAAACTCACATAATTTGATATGATTTGAAAGGAATTTAATTTCAACTAATTAATACTGCTTTTCTTTTCCTGATTATTCAGTTAAATCTTTTTAAAGTTATTGTTTTGATTGAGAATTCAATTAAAATATGGGAAAATTAAATTTTATCACTATGCAATTGTTGTGTAATAGCATAGGAGACGTCACATCAATGTGTGTGTGTGTGTGTATGTGAATTTGAATTTAAATTAAAAAAAACCGTTAATTTTCATTCATTAAACTGTGTAGATTTTTTTTTCATTCATTGTCTGTTTGGACTTTATAAAGTTCTTATTTTGGGAGTTAAATTGAAAAAAAGTTAAATTAATCTTGTATTGTGTATTTTTTTTATTAATTTAATTTAATTTCATATATACATTAATGCAGTTATAATTTTCAGTTAAAATTGTGTTTTTTTTACATATAACTGGGAATGTGTGCTTAAATAATTATTATCAATTTTTATCAATTTTTACAATTTTGTTGGTATTTTTCCAGCATTTACTTTAAATTTAACCGTTTTTGTCCAATTTTATATTTTTTTAATATTAAAATAAATTTTCCTATGCTTAAAATTTTGTTAATTTTATAATTTTTGTTTTTTTAATGCAAGGGTCTGGCTACTCTAAGTTCATTCACTAAAACACCATTGACCCGAAAGCCATCCCTAGTTAAGGAATCGAATTGACATCTTCCTTTCAACATCGGTCCGTTCAAGAGCCTGACAAAAGTCTTCAAAGCAAATTTTTCCATTTCCACTGCGATCCGCCTCCAAAATTGTCCTCTCAGCAATGCTGTTCAGCTGATCTTCCGCAATATTCGCTCCAACCATCATATGCAGAATATTTAACAATTCATCACGTGAAATACTATCATCATCATCCAAATCGTACATTTTAAAGGCAAATCGGAGTTTTTCCTCACGACTATTCAATGAATTTTCCTTTCCATGCTTGATGGGTCGGAAAAGTGACAAGACTTTCATGAATTGACGGAAATTTACACGATCATCACTGCTATCAGCGAAAAATGAATGGACAATACGATCACATAAAGGATTGATGGCTAATTCAGGGATCCTTAAGAAATCTTCACGAGACAATGTTCCACAATCATTCTTATCCAGCGATGTAAAACGTGAATAAAGGCGTTCAATTTGATTTGGTGAAACTAAATATCGTGAAATTGATAATAAAAAAAAATAATAGATAAAAGTAATTAAGATAAGACACACTCAAGTAAATAAAATATTACAGGTTTAAGTGAATTTCAATGATATCACGTGAAACTCCACTTAATCTGATCCAAATAAAATAAAATCAGACGTAAATTTTATCCTGACCATGATCCAATTCTAATGTTATTTGACTGTCAAAAATGTTTTACAACATTAAAATAATAAATTCTTTGAAAACATCTGTAAAATGCAATAATTTTGATACGTCACATATCAAAAAAATGCATTTTAATTGCGCATTCTTGTATTTTCATATTCTAGAAATTGAAAATCGAATGTAATTCGATTGAAATTCAATTTTTAACATTTATCCAAATTTTACTTGTATTTCGCTTGTTTGACCATGTTAATTATTTTTTAAAGGTCAGGAAAAAATTAAATGAATCATGTATTTTTTTTATTATTATTGTACTGAGCAGAGTACAATTTCAAAGGTCTTTAGCACTTACATCCACTTTCCTCTTGAATTTGAGCTATTTCTTCTTTTCTTAATAATAATGATGATTTATTTCCCATCTTTGTAGAATATTTTTATTAAAAATTATAATTTTTATACTTTGTTTTTATGCTTAGTCAAGAAATAATACTTTGCGATTAAATGCCTGTCCATAAAATGAAACACTCGACGTTGAAATGACTGTTGAACTTGTTTAATGTATGGTGACTATTGATATTATGAATTTTATATAAAAAGTATCAATTAAGTTCAATGAAATGTTATCTAAGTTTCCAATTTGTTGAGTTATAAATGGAAAATTGTGAAAAGTATGAAAATTTACCATATTTAATGGTATTTTCACCGTCAGTGCTGGAATTGTTGTTTTTAGGACTTTAAGGCCCTAACAAAATAAAACGCTTTCCGGGCAAATTTCATTAAAATGGAATCTTATATTGACGTTTATTTGACGGAGAAGTTTCTGTACTTTTATATGAGAAAGTTTCTAATGTCAAATGAAATTCTAGGCCATGAACTTGACAGCTCTATTTTTACAGATACCCATACGGAAACGTCAAAATTTTTGTACGTACAAAGAGGTTGTCAAACTTCCACCTGGGTGTCTGGTTACTATTTAAACAGATTCAATTTGACAGCTCAGGTAGATACATATACGAAAATTTCAAAAGTTGTACGTAAAAAGAGGTTGTCAAACTTTCACCTGCGTTCTCAGTCAAACTTTTACCTGTGGAACTAATAAAAAGATGAAACTTGACAGTTCTATTTTTATAGATACCCATACGAAAACGTCAAAATTTTTGTACGTACAAAAAGATTGTCAAACTTCCACCTGCGTGTCTGGTTACCCAGTAAGCAGATTAAATTTGACAGCTCATTTTGTATACATACACGTACGGAAACTTCAAAAATTCTCTACGTAAATATAAATTTACAAACTTTCACCTGCGTGCCTGGTTACTACGTGTTTATTCAAAATTGCTTCCAATTCTCAATATAATTAAAACTAATTTTTACGTTTAATTTCCATAGTAACACATAAGAAACGTCAAAATATTGTATGTGAAATTTTAAATTTTCTTAAGTCAAAATAATTTCCAGAAAATTGCCCGTAAATTACAAAAAAAAAATCATAAAATTTTCATACATTTTTGCCCTGACCTCACAAACGCTATCACCATCCCTGACCAATACTTGTTCAATGACTTCAATGTTATGAATTTAAAATTCACAAACACAAATTCACCCACACAACAAAAGAATACTATTACTACACTACTATTTATATACAAGTTTTTATTCATTATATTAGAAGCTTCATTCATACCCAAAAGTAAAGAATGAATTCAAGTAAATTTTTTTTGATTAAGATAAACTTTAAAATTTAGCATTTAATTTTATATTCAACCAAAAGAAAAGCAAATATTTTTACTATTGATATGTTAATAAAGATAAAACAGATGTGTTTTTCGTGAGAAAATTTATATTTACACTGGAATTTTTGAAAATAAATATTTTAAGACTCTGGACACCATAGATCATATTGTGTATGATGATTAACAAGTGTAATGAAAAATAAAAATATTTTATTCTCAAATTTGAATAAAATTTAATGAATTTACACAGTGAATTTGATCAGAATTTTACGATTGAATGCATTAAATTTAAAGGAATCAGGAAGATTTTAGTTTGAATAAGTAAAAAATATAAAATAAGTTTTTACATCGTATATACACAAATATACACATAAAAGTTAATGTTTTAAAGAACGTAGACATCAGACAGTAAAGATACGGAAATGCGTCTAGAAATAATATTTTTGGTCATTTTAGGAATTTTTGGTAAGATTTTGGTATTTAAATTAAATTAATTAAATTGTTATTTGAAAAATATTCCTTTTCATTCCAGTCCATAAATCGGTTTCAATAATCGGAGACGTTCCACCCCCAACAATATGTGAAATTTATGATCCGAATAATTGTAGTGGGTCAAGTATTGAAGCATGCACAACAACTAAAGCTTGTCCGATAGATTCAAGTCATGACAGACCCAACAATTGTTTTGTGTTGTGGAAAGAAGATACACCGGGCAATGTCACGGTGACCATGAAAGGTTGTTTTACCGAAAATCAAGCATGTAATCAATCGGAATGCATAAATGTCGATAGTGCAACAAAAAATAACATTAAATTCTGTTGTTGTTCTGGAAGTTTGTGCAATCGTGAACACAAATGGGTTCCCGCAACAACTCCAATTCCTGATGTTGTTCCAACTCAAGCACCGAAAACGTCAAATGAGAAGCTAATAATTGGTTTAGTTATACTCGTGATTGCAGCTATCATTTTAACACCATTAACGATATATCTCATTGTAAAATACAGACACTCGTCATTCAATCAAATTCCATTGAATGATCCTGAGGCAACAGATACTGGTCCTAGTTGTGAGTTGATGTCAATTAAATTGATTGAAATGAAGGCACAAGGACGTTTTGGAACAGTTTGGAAGGCACAAATGCGTCCTGAAGAGGTTGCTGTTAAGATATTCCCCATGCAAGATAAACAATCGTGGGCAACTGAGATGGAAATATTTAAATTGCCACGCATGAAACATCCAAACATTTTACAATTTATTGGTGCTGATAAATTTCCTGATAATGGTGAACATAAATTATGGCTCATTACGGCTTATCATTCAAATGGATCATTATGTGATTACTTAAAGTCACATACGGTTACATGGCCTGAGTTGTGTAAAATTGCTGAATCAATGGCAAGGGGTTTGATGCATTTACACGAAGAAATTCCCGCAAGTAAGACAGATGGCTTGAAACCAGCAATAGCACATCGTGATTTCAAGAGTAAGAATGTACTATTGAAAGATGATTTGACGGCATGTATTGCTGATTTTGGACTTGCATTGGTATTCAAACCGGGAGAGCCATGTGGTGATACACATGGACAAGTTGGAACACGACGTTACATGGCACCTGAAATTTTGGAAGGCGCAATCAATTTTACGAGAGATGCTTTCTTGAGAATTGACGTTTATGCTTGTGGACTTGTATTATGGTAAGTGAGAGAGATTTTATATTCGAGACAGAAAAATAATTATTTTCATTTTAAAGGGAACTTGTATCACGCTGCACTTCTCATGGAGGAATCGTCTCTGACTACACTTTGCCATTCGAAATTGAGGTATAATTTATCAATTAACATATTTAACCAATGTATTTATTTTCATATTTAAATTTCAGATTGGTCCACATCCATCCCTTGAAGAGATGCAAGAAAATATTGTGACGAAGAAAATTCGCCCGAATATTCAAGAGCATTGGCGAAATCACAAAGTGAGCTAAAATCTTATTATATTAAAAAAAATCAATTATTTACCTTTTTCAAATAATTTTTTTAATAGGGTCTGAATGCAATTTGCGAAACGATGGAAGAATGCTGGGATCACGATGCCGAAGCAAGATTATCTGCATCATGTGTAATGGAGCGCGTTTCACAACACATCAAATATCCAAGCACCCAACTACACATTGAAACAAATAATCCAGTGACTCACAATAAAGATGTTTCTGACAGCACCTAAATTAAAATTTTACATTTTAAGTTAACGGTTTAAATTTTATAATTTCATTTTTAATTGCCAAATATATTTTGAGTCCTCCATCAATGATTGAAAAACTTTTTTTTTTAAACAAACATCGTACTGTCAAACTATCCTTTAAATTTTTATCACAAATATAAAGAAAAACATCCACCCATCAAAAATAAAGTTTACAAATAATATAATTAAATAATAATTTTTTTTTAATTTAAAGTATTGATAAGGAAAAAAAATAAATAACTGAATTAAATGTAAGCAAAAATAGAATAAGAAAAAAAAAGGTTATTTAAATAATTTACAATGTTTCATAATGAGATTAACATAAAATATTTTCATTTTTTAACAATAATAATTATAGAATACATATCACAGACTTGATTTTAAACATTTTTATTACGATACAAAACTAACTTGATTGATCTTGTAAGAAATAACAAGAAAATGTGCCAAAATTTTATGTTACATGAAAATAAAAAAAAATAAAAACTTTTGATAATCATTTTAATAAGATACATTTAAAAAGAAAACATTTAATTAAAAAAAATTAATGATATTGTTAGTTTTTATTATAATTATTATTAAAATTAAGTTAATCGTCTTTTAAAATGAACCCCATACTCAATCATTTTAGATATAAATGTTAAGTTTAAAATATTATCAATTGATGACAGAGTTCTTCCATTCATTTTTGAGTTTCAATATCCGAATAATTAAAAATTATATGAAATGATAAATTAAATTTTAAAATATAGATTTAAAAAAAAAACGAGTGTCTTTAAAATAAAAACAAAAAAATTGGCTGAAATTAAAAAAATTGGACTGAATTGGAATTTATTATAAGAAATTATGAGAATTGACTGTGAAATTAAACAATCAAAAAAAAATATTGAAAAGGAAGTGTTTTATTTTAAAGATACACTTTTACACAATTGAGAATAAGTTTTATAATAATATAATTAAAAAAATTATAGGTACAGAAATAAAAATGTTTTAATGTTAAAAATTCAATTATATAAGTGTTTAGATGGTAGAGTATTCATTTAAAGTATGTGTAAAATAAAAAAACTACAATTATGTAGATTATGTTTGTATTGAATATTTTAGATTATTATTATGATTAAAAAGTTGTTATAATACAAAAAAATAAATAATTTTTATACTAATAATATTTGAGTTGTTTCTTTTTCTACCCAGTTGGCAAAAGTATGGAAAAAATCATGTTATATTTTGGCGATATTATTGAGTATGTTATCGATGCAGTGTAGAGATTCTTTTTTTGAGAATGGAAGGTCGATGATGTGAGTTCTCTAAACTCACCTCTTCGTAGTACAATGTACCTTTTTTTACTATTTTGCTCAGATTAAAGCCTGTATTGAACATTAAAATTAGAACTATTGTAGATATCTCAATTGGTCATTGTACTATAGACTATAAGCTTTAGTCATTTGATCCAATATTCAAATGTCACTTGGAATATGATGAAACCACTGTCATACTTAGCTGGAAATATACTTTATTTTATAAGGAAAAGTTCATTTAAAACTTTTATTGAACCAATTAAGCCAAAACGATATGCAAAACATGTTCTGTTTTTTTTTTCAAAGTATAGCAAGCACTTTTTTACATTAAATATTTATGTATTCTGCAAAACATGTGAGATTACCCATGTAATGAAAGATGACAGTTTTTGAAATCAATCGACATTGTCGGCTCGACTCAAGCGATATTTTTGAAAACTCACATGGATATTACATTTATCAAAATAGCTTAACTTTAAATTTAATCTAGCAAACCAAGAATTCTTTCTTATAAAGTTGACAATATGAATGAGAAAACAATATTAACATTATTTATTAATGCCAAAAAATGAAAAAAACTTTATAGCCATACCCATAGGCTTTGGAAAAAACTCATAGTTATTTCTTCTAATAAAGTGCGCTGATCCGGCACCCCACTCGTAAACTATTGTAGTTCGAGCTTCTGTGCTTCGGCCTTGGTGCTTCCGCTTCCATGGTCCAGTGGTTTGGAAAGATGTAATCGACCGGCTCGACTTAGATTTGAAAGGGAAGCTGACAAAAAATTTTCTCTTTTAATTGTAACAACACTGTGTCTCATGAGATTTGGAAGAATACAAAAATGCTCTCTGTCTTTTTGCAGCTAGTTCTTTATTACATAGCTTCAAGCTTGAAGTCATATGATGAACTGTTAGATATATTCCAAATAAAAAGGTAAAGCATACTAATCTTTTTGGATGAATAAAAAAAGATCAAATAAGGACACTTACCATTTCATTTCGCTTATCATACAGCTTATCACTAAGTCTTGCGAGGTTTATCTCAATACTGGTTAATTACCTTGAATTTTCCTTGAAGAACAAATTAAGATGTTAATTAAGACCTTTAATATTGGAGAAGCTGATATGTGAACAAATGACTGCCAGTATTATTTCTACATTAAACGAAGTTGAAAATGGTTTTGAGAATGCATTTGACAAAAATGTATCAAGCTGATCTTATGCATAAATTTGATTTCTTTGAAGTAATCGGCAACTTGTAATCTGGCTTTCTTCATAGGTCTTTTTTTTATATATCACAATCAATGAAGATCCAAAATTGCTTATATGATAACTTTGAGTAGTAAAAACCATTATATTTGGCAATATTTTGCCAATCGGGTAATTTTTAACATTTAAATTTGAATAAAGTTTTTTTCAATTATCATTTTATTCCTTTAAAAAGTAATGATTGAATGTTTTAATAAGATCATATTAATATTTTTAATAATAATTTAAAATAATTTATGTTACAAATTTAAAACAATTTAACGGTTATAAATTCAAATAATACCATTTTGACATTGGCCATGTATAAATCCAGTTCATTTACCTCACAACTAAATAGATTGCAGACTTGAAATGATTTTAACAAAACAAAAAAAAAGTTGCAAAGCGTCATGTATTTTTAAATGTTAAAAAAAATTGTGAATTAAATAGAAAACAATACAAAATCGCAAGTAAAATAGTGCTTACAACATAAATATTTTATATTAAATGTAGATTATCAATAGTGCTTGAGATAAGTGTTAATATTTATTAATAAAAATGACAACAAATATGTATCGGGTCGGAGGTGAGATTTTTTTTTCTGCTATATTTCTAGTATCACCCATATAATATAACATATATTATATACAAAAGTCGAAACACACAAAATTTATTCTTACATACAAATTTCTATATCAATGTACAATATCTTCCCAAAAAAAAATTTTTTTTGACTGGCGATGCGCTTTTATTACCTTTCCAATTTTCTAATCACAACTTGTATGGATATCCCGTAATAATTATAATTTGTGGGAAATCACAAAATACAAATATAATAGTAAAAAAATGAATGTTTAACATGATGATCATTGAAACATGTGAATGAAAAATATAGGATATGTAGTAAAATAAAGAGTCAAAATAGTATACATGTGTATAATAATAGTGTTTGGGTTTTTGCTTTTTATAATATGTATGAAAGATATGTACTGATATAACTTTAGCGGCATTTAACCGGCATTCAGTTACGATATGAACTGTTTAAAAATAAATTATCAATATTTTCATTGAAAAATAACAAAAAATGCAAATTAACATAAAATTAAGAGAAAAAAAAAATTTTAAGGAAAAACAATAGGGCAAGTACCTCGTTAACGACGTTTCATTATTTTATATATGTATATATATTTAAAATATCTACACTCAATATACACATTCATGATCATGTAACATAGAAAATATCGTGCATTAAAATAAAATATACATTATAATATTATATATATGTTATATTACACAAAAGATGTTTGTCGTATAAATATAAATGGTATCAATGGCGTGTATCTGTATGTGATGTGTGTACAAAAGAAAGAAGAAAATGTTGGATATAAAGTGGAAATTTAGATTAACTAAAAAAAAATATAAAATAAATATACACATTAATACAATAAATGCTCTCATGGATACGAATCAATAAATATCCATTAACGTATTAAAATAAAATATTAAGTGTAACATTTCATGATGCATTTTTAACTGTAATTAGCATCCATCTAAAACATAATTAGAATTAAAAAAAAAAAAAAACAGTTTACATTTAAAAGAATTGTAATAAACTAAAGTCAATATGATATGAATTAACCACGAAGTATGACGACGTTTTTTTTAATTTTGTTTTTTAGTTGTTTTTAGTTATTTCTTCCTATATGCATTATAAACACATCATCTACGTACACTTGTAGTTTTCTATTTATTGTTCGCCATATTATCAAAAATATCACCATTATTATTAGTGTGATGTGTTTCTGAACTGTAATATTGTTGTTGTTGTTGTTATTTGTTGTATAAACTGAAGCTGAACTTATTATTTTTACTACAGTGCCCATATACACATTCATAAGGCGAGTGTGGAAGGTGTGTGTCGTATAAGAATTTACAAGTTAAAAAAAACCAGTACAAATGATAGTTTGGAGGTAGGAGAGACTTCGTTATTGATATGATATGAATGGGAATTTTTGTTTAAGGGTTACATTTTATAATTAGTTTGCATATGAATTTTTAATCATTTTTAGAGGAGAATTCATATTCATGATTTTTATTTAAATGAATTTTTGAGGTTACTTTGTAAAAGTTATCAAATGTATCTGAAATTTTGTTTAATCCGAAATTTTCAAGCATTTTGAAAGAACAATATTCTTACAGTGTCAACGATAGGACCCCCAGTAACTGCATCATTGCAGCTTTTTACCTATTCTCTTATGATCTCTTTTCTCGTCTTGTAAAAGTTAAGATTAGCGTAAATTTTAAAGAAAATCATGCAGAATGCCAGAGCCGTTAATAATTTTCAATCCGCCCCTGTCTCTTTAGACTTTTATGCAAGTGCATTTTTTAAATACAACATTATATGAAAGAAACTTCTTAAAAGAAAAATTCTTACTTAATTCCCATGAAATTGAAAATGAAAGTGATAATTTTAACACAACTCTGTTAAAGCTTCAACGATCTTAATTAAAGATTGGTTAACATCTTTTTATTAAGTTCTCAGTTCTACTAATAAAAAATAAATAGATTCATTTTAATATTAGCATATCAATTAATGTTATGAATGGAATTCAATTTCTTTAAGTTATGGTATGATAGCGTACTAGCTAGGAATTGAACGCAAATTCCCAAGATCATCTCAGCCACTTTATATTTTTGGGCTTTTTAAAATCCACATACATGATTCCATTACATTCAAAATGAACTTAATGATTTAAGACAAGAAACAAATGGTACACTTGTTGGCTGGCAATAACGATGCAAAACCACTTAATATTGTTAATGAGTTTAAGTGCCTAGGCTTATATGTATCAAGCGATGCTAGATGTGACAAAGATGTGCCGCATCGTATTCATAAAATGTGGTTGGTCGAAATGGCAATCATTGACCCGAGTTCTTTACGACAGGAAAATGCCCATTTATTTTTTACCACGTGACAAATAAAGCCCTCGCCATGGAAGAAAACGCGCAAAGAAGACCCGGAAGACCAAAAGAAACATGGCTAAGAAATGCCAAAAGAAGGTCAGAATCTGTAAATTTACCAGAAGAAAATGAACAAGTTGGTCGTCAATGGAATTCAAGATCCAGAGCAAGAACACAAACCCCAGTCTAATTAATCTATTTAATTAAACATTTTTTTATTGAAAATTTTAATAATATATGTGAGCAAATGTGAGGTAAAAGAAAAGAATAACGATGCAGATCATTTTAACCAAAAAAAAAGTGCTGAGGTGGCTTATCAAGTTGATTCTTACACGTGCGGAACATCAATAGTAGTTGTGACAAATGATGTAAAATAAAGATGAATGAAAAATGAATTTGAAAGAATGTTTCCCTTTTCAATAGGAAGCCCAAAAAGTATATTCGTTAAATAAACTATACTGCACTGTAAGTTGAAAACGTTCCGCAAACCACCCCGCTTTAAAAGCGTGGACTACAAAAGTGCCTGTGAAAATGGGATAAATATTTCATACATCAAACGTCCTGAAAGCGTCAATCAAAGATCTCCGTCTCCGGGCCAAATCATTATCCCGCCTTATCTGGGTTTACAGGATAGAAGGAAAACATGGAACACAAACTTTGTGACTGTAATGCATCTATACATAAAAAAATCAAATTCGTAAAGAATATTTCTTGATTCATACGTAAAAAGATGGATATGGGTCAAATGGCCACACTCCATCTAATAAGTGTTAACACTCAATTGCTCAAAAAAGTTAAATTACACTTCGGAATCACTTTTAACCTGCATCACACATCCACATTTCAAAACTAACTTCTGTTAAAACGAATGAAATTCAGTATTAAGAACAATTTCTTGAATCGATAGAATGACCCTTTCCAGTCCAATAAGTGTTAAAACAATTTCGATAATGGATCCTTTAAATAATAACTTGATATTCCCTTTTAAATAATAATATCAATACATCTAACAATGTATTTATTTATTTAAATACAAATGATTTTGGTTATTTAATCAATAATTGGCTGGGCTGTGAAATACACATTCATATCAATGTGTGGTAAAGTTATAATTGTTTTCGTAAGAAATGTGAATAGAGACAGACACACAAAAAACACATTTAAATAATAAATGAGATTTATAAGCAAAATATGTTTATTTATCACAAAGTGTTTATGTATGTGAAAAGAATGCAAAAAAAATATCAACCCCTGTTTTATTGTGATTTTTTTTTCTTCTGTTCAGACCTCTACAATAAATGTTTATGTGCATCATGTGTCAAAAGATATGGTTTTGATTCATTTTTATTTTCATAAAAATAATTTAATATCATTTACTCATAAAAGTTAAATGTAATCCTTTAATTATATTAATTTTATATTCTCTCTTTTTTTTGCTCTTTACAGATTATGTCTATTTTGAGACATCACCTACATCTCCGTACCAGATACGACGTATTGAAGAATTGAACAAAACTCCTTTGGGAAATGTAGAGGCAAAAGTGTTGTGTTTTTATAGAAGAAAAGATTTACCTAATCCACTTGTTCAATTAGCTGACAAGCATCAAAGTAAGTAAACATTTTGATAAGTGATAAGACCAAAAATTGGACTATGAAATGTTACACATGATAGGATAAAGTTTTTTCTAGTGCCAAGTTATGGTTACTTTCGGCACTGTTGCTGATAACCCACTTGTAAAATTTTATAATAATAATAGCGCACACAAAATATGAGGTCCTTTGAAACAAATACAAAACAAAAAATTGATATTGTATGAGCGAAAATGATTATAATTGTATATGGTTTAGCTTCAACTCTACCTATATCGTTTATTTTACATATATAGAGAGGAGATGCAGTAGTAATAGGTTTTATTTTATCTCGAGTATATGAATGTGAAGTTATTTTGAAATAACCAAACCACCCTTAATAATACTTTTCTAACCATTTTTAACCACCCCAAAACACATATTCTATAAAACCCCGTTCCCTAAGCACACTGATATAAAATAATAAAACATATATGTGTGTGCTTTTGTGCCTTTGATGCTACTCCTGATGCCATTCACTACTCAATTCGTTTATATTTTCCATAATGTGTGTACCAAAAATATATTTTGTTGTGTACATTTTATTCCTGATGATGTGATCTGTACGTATATTGAATTGTATTTCGAGGATAAATGCAAAAATGTACCACCGTTTATTTTTCGTCTGTGTATGCCTATGTATGTATATTTAAAAAAAAATATTTGTATCATATCTCGAAAAACATTGTGCGAGTGTAATTCAGTCATTCACTTGGTGTGGGTGTACTTTTCGAATGCGATATGTGTACTTGTTGTTATGTTGTGATGCTGCTACTTCTATGGATGAATGGTGTTTTTCAGTTTTACTTAAATAATAACACACACACTCAACTTGTATGTATGTAGTACATTTATATGTAAAGTTGCATGCAATTCAATGTGAGACGACAATTGTGGTGGAATGATGCGCGATCGTGTTTAGTCAGAGCACTTCAAAAACATTTTCTAGGTACATTCTGATACTAATACTATTTATTGTTGTTGTTGTTGTTATTATTGTTATTAACATAACACAAAAATATAAGTGAAATGGAATGAGAATTTTAGTGTATGTATTGTTTCCACGTTATAATTCCCATTCCACTTATCTAAAATTTATATACCTTTTCCTTATGTATCCCACAATTTCACATTTATATTATGTATTTTCCTTATATATTACATGGAAATGTGGGTGTTATAGTTTTTCTTTTGTTGAATAACAAAAAATTGTCTCTTATCATATTTTCCTTTAAAATAAAAAAAAAACATTTACCACAAACTTCAAATAGTTGTCACTTATTAGTGTAATTATCTCTCATCTACTGCACTTTTTTTATATTCTATTTTACATGGCGAATATAAACTGATTAAAGATAAAGAGGAAATTGCATATCATAACAACATATCAAGGCATTTCAATGAATAGATTTTTTTATTTTTCAATGATTATTCTCATTTTCATCTCATCTTAGTATAAGACATACTTATAATTACTTCAATAATTAAAGTATTAGTCATTATGTTTTCTGTTTTGTCTTCTCTGAGTTTTTTGTTGTTATTTGATTATCATTCTGTTGTAATAGCTAAGAAAAATATTATGATTGTATTCATTCGAACTCCTGTGAAGATTGCACCAGTACAATTTTAGTGTAAAATATTTTACAACATTATTTTTCTTTGTCGAAATTTTCATTAACCCTTTAACCGCTACTGGTCGATATTTCCCAATGACCAGAAACTTTTGAACCGATTTTCTCTTAGAAGTTCTAAATATATTTTTTTCGAATTTTTTTTATTTTTTCGGTTAACTCATTCGACGCCGCTCCTAGAAATATTGAGTTTTGAACAAAAAGTTCTTCTACGATATATTTTTTAGGTAAAATTGAATACTTTTCTCTTCGATGAAAATTTCATGTTTCATATATAAAATTTACAGGAGAGGCAAAATAAAATACGTATGATTGCTACACAAATACATACAGAAATCTTGTACGAGAATGAAAAAACGTGATTTTCCTTAAAAGTTTAGCTCATTATTTTTTAGTTTTTGGATTAAATACAAAAACGATTCAACTGTTTGCTATAAAATATCTTGAATTAAGATTCTAAAAAAGATTGACAAAGAATTTTATTTAATTTGAACGTGAAAAATGACCTTAAAGTAGGTGTTGCGTTGACGCATTTTTTCCTCTTCGTGAAAGATTTCTGTACGTATTTCTGTGATTTTATACGACACTTTCAGCCGGTTATTCTGTAAAATTTTTGTGTGAAACTCAAAATTTTCATCAAAATGAAAATTGTTCACCTTTACGCTAAGAACAAATCCTAGAAGAAAGTTTTGCTCTAAGCCTAATATTTCTAGGAGAAGCGGTTAATGGGTTAAACCAAAAATCCCTGAAAACATCTCCACAGTAAGGTGCAGACGAGTGACGATAAAACGCGTTTTCGATAAGCTAGAAATGTCACCAAAAATCGTTACTTTAGCGTCTCAATCAAATCTGAGTGCGTTGAAATTGCTTGGATGGAAAATGAAATTTAACGTTTTTTTTGGCCGTTCTCTTTCTCTCCTAGTGGTTAAATAGATATAAATTTAAAATTTTGACACCGGTGCAAACTTCACTCCCACATCCCAGAATTACATTTTTATGACCAAAATGCACTTATTCTCTGATTCACGCTTACTCATCATTTAACTTCACATTTTCATCATTTCGGTTTTCTTTGTGTAAAATCAGTTGCATTTTCATACCATACACACTCATACAATAAAATACAGCTTGATTTTGATCATAAACATTTTTTTGTGAAGTTTTTTTTCTTGTTGCTTTGTATTTTGTATTTTAAAGTAATACCATGCGCAACATCTAATGCAATTTGATAAATCACGGCCTTGACAACTTCAATTTTATTTTTTTTGTAATGTTTCGTTTCATTTCATATTCATGCATTTAATTACAAAGTACTCTAATAGACTTCAACATTGTGCAAGGAAAAAATCATTGTTGCTTCAAAGAGTACGGACAAGAATTTAATTGAAATATTTCATTAAAATGAAAACAAATCTCCATTCGAGCAAGATTAGAATGGAGTTATCAGTATTTCATTACATATTTATTTTAGAATATAACCTTAACACAATATTATTAGTAACAAGACACACATTGCTCATAGTTTTCGTGTATATTATTAGAATTTGTGCATTTTCTGTTATCAATACATAAAATAACAAAATAAAATTTGACTAAAATGCACAAGCGCACTTTATACATAATATTAACGGATCTTGTTGTCTTATATATCCGTCTATATTACTATTTACATTTTTTTTGTAGTTAAATTTAAATTTTGTCTCACATTTCTTTGACAACATCGCGTTTCTTTGTTGTTTGAAATGTCATTTCATGTAATAATCTCATGTAATAAAATAAAAATGTAAAACCAAACAAAAACTATGCTTATGACCATTGCAGTAGCTCAATCAGAAGATTCACCTGTAGCAATGAAATTAAAGAAAATGTGGTTAAAAACACCGGTTAGTGAAGAACAAGCAGCACAAGCGGTCTTAGATCCTGCTCTAGGTAAGTTTTAAATTTTCATTGTCATTTAAATCATTAAAATTTCATTTCATTACCCAAAATATTGATTTTAATTGAAAAAAAAATCATTTTCTATTAATGTACATATGACACTAACTTAGACCTAGCAATACGAAATCGCAATTATATTGCAGCAAAATCATATGCTTTTTTATATTTCAATGTACACACAAATCGAATATGCTTTTGCGAATCAAATTCCAAACAAAAGCAAATAATATTTTAAAACAAAACAACATCCGAATAACCATTTTCTCTGTACTGTGTCCTTTTTAAATCCAAATCTAATATGAATAATAGAACATACACGGTGCATGTGTGTGTGTGGTGTCTATGTCAGAACTTGTTAAATTTATCCCCAAAAGCACACACATGTCTATATGTAAATTGAAGTTTTGTATGAAAATGTTTAGTTTATTATAAAATAAAATATAAGAATAAACACACACAGACACACACACATACACATATTGATGTGTTCTATTTCCATTAGAATCCATTAGACTGGAACACTAAATTCACAATTAATCCTAAATTTAATATCACTTTTTCTTCTAATTATGATAGATTTGTACATTTAACTGCATTCACAAATCGAACATTTCTGTGAATTTGCAGTAAATTTGATACCAGAAAATGATGAAATGTATTGGAATTTAACATGAGCATCTACGTGTGTGTGTATATGATTCCCAATTAAATTTTATGCAACTATTGCATTTGTTTGTCAAATATTGAATGTTTTGGACACGCACATTTTCATTTAAAATACATACATTGAATATGCACTTCGATATAAAATTCAATTTAATTTATGCAACACAACGAAAATTTTTATTAAAATAGAAATTGAGATCGATCTAATTGAAAGTTAATGTGTATTATTTTTTTTCTCCTCTCTAATTCAAGATGTATGTTTATATTTATATAATAAAATGAAATGAAAAAAATGCATTTCTGATGAATTTCACTTCATGCGTCTTTAAATAGTTGATCTTTTTTTTTTGCTTTTCAGTTATTATTCGTATAAAATTATAAAAAAAATGTACCTTGTTATGTTATGCATGCACTCTTATTTTATTTTATTTACTTTTTTTTTCAACTGAATTGAATAGATATTTGTAATAAGATATGCACATAAACAAAAAAAATATAAGAACAGGTCACGAAGTAGTTCAATTATAACTGTTTAAATGTTAAAAGGACGATGCAAATTAAAATGGTGTTTAAAATAATTATTTTTGGTGAGACTTTTTCACATGACAGTTATGTTTGGTGCTTACTAAGGTGGAACTTTCGCAAGCAATCTGAGTTTACGTACAGAATTTATGAAGTTTAAAAAACGTGACTTTATGCTCAACGGTCAAATTTTGACATTTCATTAATCTGTTTTCTATACGTCTATAGATACAGAAAAAACATCAACCTGCAGACAACGTTAGGTACGCAAAAATAATTTGACAGTTCATTTTGTATAGATGTACATACGGAAACTTCAAAAATTTTGTACATAATTACAGACTGTCAAAATTTCCTTTGCGTACTCCGTAAAGTCCAAAGGATAAATTTTCACTTGACATTTCATTTGACGTTTATTGTCTATACAAAAAATTTCCGTATCTTCAAAATTTTGTATGTAAGAATCTCAAAATGAGTTCTGTTTCATGGACTTGGCCCGTAAAAGTTTGTTCAATCCATGAATGATGAATACGTACATAACTTTTGACCTTTCCGTATGTGTATTTATACAAAATGAGCTGTCAAGTTTTGTCTGCTTATCTGTTAGCCCGTAAAAAATCGAAAGTTTTGACATTTCCCTATATTTATCTTTGCAAAATGAGCTGTCAAATTTAATCTCCTAGTGGGTAAGCAGATAAAACTTGACAGCTAATTTTGTATAGATACAAATACGGAAACTTCAAAAATTCTGTACGTAAATAGAGATTGTCAAAGTTTCACCTGCGTACCCAGTTAATTCTATGCGTGTTTTTTCTACGAACGAATTTTTTCAAACAATTTAAACAAGAAGTTTAAATTGCCAAAAAGCACCCCAATTTAAGGTTAAAAAAAACATAAACTTCAAAAATTCTAACGAAGAACTCTGAAACATTTTAAACTTTGGTCCGGCCTTCCTAATGAAAAAAAACGTTTTATTTATGAATAATAAAAAATTTTTTTTTTCTCAAAAATGTATTGTGAAAACTTTTGGTCACAATATTGATGACTTTCAATTCAGCAATAAGCTTTCATAGTAATAAAAAAAAATAATAAAAAATTGTATTCATTAATTAAAAAAAAAAATGTTTACAAGAATTTTTATATTAAAATTAATAAAATAAAATAAAGCAGACTAATATGATATTCATCTTTGTATTAATATTAACCAAAATGAAAGGACGTCTCATATCTAGATATTATAATACGTACTTATTTTGTTGTTGATTCAATATTAATATACACTTATAGCGATATAGAGCGAAGGAGAATGGGAAGAGCTTTTTTCGAAATTTGTTTTATTTCATTTTATTTTATATTTTTTTGTTGTAAAATATGTATGAATATAAAAGAAATGCACGAGATTTTGTGGTACATTTTGGAGGAGAGTGTGAGGATAATATAATCATATCAGTATACAAAAGATATACATTCGCTCATATCTACAAATATAAAATGTTCATCAGTAAACCTTTTAGAAGGGTGGTGGCATCATGGCAGGATAATGCTTTATACATATAAAAAAAGTTTAGTTATTTGAATTTGAATTTGAATTTGAATTTGAGAGGCGGCTTAAATTGGAAAATTATGAGAAAGTTTATGATGATTCGAAATTCTTTTTAATTGTTTTTTTTGGATTGGTACCCTCAAAACAATTTTAAATGGTGGAATTGACTTGAAAATTGATAATTTATTAATTTTTTTTTTCCTTTCTTTTTAAAAATAATAAATATTAACCACCACCCACCCAAAATAAAAGAAGAAGAAGAAAAAACACACAAATCCCCTTTTTCGATTCAGTTATCATTTTCATGTACTGTTATATGAATATTTTTAATATAAAACATGACCCACACACAACTCATCCCCCCAAAAATAACAATGTCTACCTTTTTTTCTATTTAATATTATTATAAAGCAAAACAAGTATTCATATGAAGAGCACTTTTAGTTAGGTTTTATTATAACTTTCATACACATTCACGTTTTGTAACAACCAAAAATTTTTCGCATGATGGTAGGATTTGACAGAATTCTGCATATATAATGTATGGCTCAATGTATGTGGATCAATAAGCAATTTTTTTTTAGACAAAGCATTGAAATGTGTTGAGCAAATAATGAGTACAAAGATTTAAGTGTAAATTTTCTCTAATTTTGATTTTTTTTTTATATGTTTAAGTTTATTTGTAATTAATTTTTTTTTGAATTTTTTCGTTTCAGTCGCATTAGAAGAAGAGCGTAACAGTCCTAATAATAATTCAACGGGTGATCACAAAGGGGAACAATTAAACACAAAGCAACGTCATCAAATGAAACAACGAGAATTATTTTTATCGCGACAACTAGAAACCTTGCCGGCAACACATATACGGGGAAAGTGTTCGGTGACACTGCTCAATGAAGAAGAATCACTGCTTAGTTATTTAAATAAAGACGTGAGTTATGAGATGTGTAGTGTATTTTTTCTCACAATCATTTACATATTTTTAAATTGATAACATTAATTTTATTGTTGAAATTTAATTTTCTTGCAGGATACATTTTTTTACTGTCTTGTGTTTGATCCTACCCAAAAAACATTATTAGCTGATAAGGGTGAAATAAGAGTAGGTAGCAGGTATCAATCAGATATTCAAGCGTTGTTAAAAGAAGGTGAATCGGATGAGCGAGAATTGTCACAAGTGGAGACACTGACATGGACACCACATCACTCGCTGACCGATCGAAAAATCGACCAATTTCTTGTTGTTTCACGATCTGTTGGAACATTTGCACGTGCTCTTGATTGTAGTAGCTCTGTCAAACAACCGTCCTTACATATGTCTGCAGCAGCTGCTAGTCGTGATATCACTTTGGTAAATTTAATTTTTCTCTAATGTTAAAATGAATGAAATTTAATTCAATTTGTTTTGTAGTTTCATGCAATGGACACCCTACACAAGCACAATTATTCAATTGAAGATGCAATGTGCTCACTCGTAGCTTCAAGTGGACCTGTTTTGTGTCGTGATGAGATGGAGGAGTGGAGTGCTTCAGAAGCGAACCTCTTTGAAGATGCATTAGAAAAATATGGAAAGGACTTTAACGATATCCGAAACGCCTTTGTGAGTAAAATATCAAATCCATGCAATATTTCATCCCTGCACCCTTATTTTGGATCATATCCTTAAATTAATGATAATTTTATTATTTTACTTGTAGTTACCTTGGAAAACATTAAAAAGTATTGTAGAATATTATTACATGTGGAAGACAACAGACCGTTATGTACAACAAAAACGCGTTAAAGCAGTCGAGGCCGAATCAAAACTCAAGCAGGTCTACATTCCGAACTACACAAAACAGAGTCCGGCTTTAATAACAAACAACAAAAGTATTTTAAATGGAACGTCTAACGGCAATGGTGATATAATGTCAATAAATGGTGGTAAACCATGTGAATCGTGTTCAACAACGTCATCTCAAGCGGTAAAATTTGAATCTAATCATAATTTTTTTCATTGTCTCATTAAATTTATTTTTTTTCATCAAAATAGTGGTATTCGTGGGGTCCTTCGAGTCTCAATTGTCGATTATGTCAAACATGTTGGAATTACTGGAAACGTTACGGTGGCCTTAAGGTAGCCTCACGCTTAGCAGATAACACCGGTGAAACAGTCATCGGTGATTCAATTAAGAAACGTGATGTTAGTAGTGATATTGACGATGAAAGATTGAATTCAATTGGTCATCGACCGCATCGGTAAGTTATTTCATAATAATAAAATGATTTAAATTTACACAAGTAAATCCAAATAATAACACAGCACTTGAATTGATAGTAATTGCACGTCGTTTGTACTAATCGATGCATCTCACTAGAAATATTTATATTTTTAGTTTGAATTTTTATTATTTCAATTTTTTTATTAAAATTAATTTAAATTATATTCAAAAAAATACAAAAAAGTTGTCCCATTCAAAATTGTGGCAATGAATATCATTCAAGTGCTGAATTGGCAAGACATTATGCTCACACTCATGGTCTTACAATTAGATCTGGATCACCGAGACCCATAATGAAGACTAGAACAGCATTCTATTTACGTACAAATTCAACGACTCGATTATCAAGGCAATTGTGTAGGCACTTGATTCGATCAAAGAAAGCAGCAAGACAACCATCGTATGCTGTAAATTTAATTGCTGTTAAACAAGAATGTAAGTAATTTTAATTTCATTTCATTAAAAAAATATTTACATTATTTTTTGTTTTTATTTCAGTTGCATTAGCTATTGCTAACAAAACACCGGAAGAAATTAAAGCATTATTAGTGACAAAATATAAAAATCGAGGTAGTGTTACAAAAATTGCAGATAAACTGGGAAATCCAAGTGCTGGTGGATCGTCAGAGTGGCTTATTCTCACACCTAAAGACAAAATGCCGAAACCTGAAATTATGATGTTTCCTAAGCCACCTAAAGCACCCGATGGAAGTCTCATTTACGACCGTATTCCTAACAAAATGGATGTGACTGAGCGTGTACCAATCAATGCTCAACATCAACCAAATTCACTCAAAAAGCGTCATTATGAAGAGATCAATGGTATTGATAGTAAGTGTTTTGTTATCTATTTAAATAAAAAAAAAAAACATACATTTAATTTTCAATTAAATTAAATACCAAACTCAATATTTTCAAATCTTACTTTGATACCCTAAAGCCGGCTTTTATTCTGATTTGGATTGGAATGCTGGTAAAAACTGTAAATGTCGTCCCAAATTCAATTTGTTTTTGATGTTTTAATGTAATCTCTTAGTTTGTTTCGATGTCTTTGAATTTTCTTTTTTTATTTGTATAAAAAATCATTTAAATGAAATTTTATTAAAATAATCAAATTTCTTCCTTGAACAGATCCTACACAACCACCACCAAAACGTCCTAATAAGGACCCGATGCCCTCACATCGACCAACGCCTGAACAATATGCTGCTATAATGGCACAATATGCAGCTGCTGGCCAACCTCTTCCGAGACACCATGTAAGACATTCATTTTAAATTTAAAAGATATTTAAGGTAATTTAATTTTCGTTTACAGCTCAATGGAAAACCTAAAATCGCCCAAATGGCAAGGACAGGATCAGGCAGGAAGCAAGTGATTAGTTGGATGGACGCTCCTGACGACGTTTACTTTAGATGTACAGAAAAAAGCAGGTAAATATTCAATTTACTTTGATTTACGAGGGAAGTTGTTGAAAAAATGTAAAACGTGATCATGAACAAAATATTCGAGTGCATTTTTGTATATATAATTTAATAGTTTGGAAAATTCCGGCATTTTGAATCAGATGGCCATTTTTCTGAAATTGAAAAAGTCAGCCATTTTGGAAAATTTCGTCATTTTCATGAAGTCGGCCAATTTGAATTTGACACTCACGAACGGACGGCGTCACTGCCAACAAAATCGCATTTTTTTCAAATCGATAAGAAATGGGCTCATGTGTATCGTTCACGATTACTTTTCTCAAATCAAGTTACAGTTAACAATGCTTATAATTTTCTTCTTTTCCTTTCATTCACAGAAAAGCAAGACGCACTTTACCAGTAGCTGATTTAAGGAAAGCCGCTCGCAAACCATGGCGAAATCTAAACCACCATGCCCTAGCTCTAATGCACTCTGCATTATCAATTAATTTACCAGGTACTGGTACATCAATAACACCGACAGGAGTTCCAGCTGCATCACTTAAACCCCTTAAGAGTAGTGGAGACTTACAGGTTGTGATTTTAGACTGACCTCGGGAGACACAGCCGCATCCTTACACAATGGAAGCGTTGCTCAATTCATAAAATGGTTGAAACATACAATTTTTTAACATTTGTTATTATCATTTTTATTTTAATATCAGTTTCTCATTCACATGGCTCTTGAATGAATTTGAATTGAAGTAGGAGATGTTTTGTAAATAATAGCATGCTGGATTTGAAATAAACAAAAAACACAAACACACATGTGTATAAAAATAAAGCTAAAAGAAAAATGGAAATAGACCAATGAAGAACAAAGAGAACACACACAAACACATTGAAACAGAGGAGAATCTTTAAATTTAAATTAAAAAAAAATTAATTAAAATTATCAAATGGATAAGATGTAAATTATACATGAAAAAAAAGAATAAAGATACTTTAATAATAATTTAAATTAAACCTTAATTAAACAAATAATTGAATAAGACTTTTTATTAATTAAAATTAAGTATAAACAGATAAATGCAAAAAAAAATAACTATCCACTTGACTAAATTTAAAATTAAAAATCAAAGAAGGGGATAAATGATAAAAAAAAAATCGAAATGCCTAGCGCTACTGCTTTTAAACTAAAATTATTATGTAAAAAAAGCATCAATGCGATTCAATTCACATTTTTTTAAACAAAATAGACGTTCAATTATAATAAAACTAAAATAATAATGATAATAATTAAAAAAAAACAGAATAATGAATGTTTTCAAGTCAAAGTAAAAAAATTAAATTAAAAAAAATACTAAATGATAAAATAAAACAATTGTAGCTCAAAAAAAAATAAACCTTTTCTTTATGTTTTTAAACGTATATATGTTGATAAATATATGAAAAATAATAAAAATACAAACTATTATAAAAAAAAACTCTAATTTTGACTTTAATTTAATACAAACAAGAGGAAGAAATGAAAGTAAATTAAATGTAACGTTTAAATATTGAATAAAAATTTAAATCAAATATTACCAAGGTACGTAAAAAATTAAAAGAAAATCTTAAATTTTATAATGAAATTACAACGAAAAGTTTCAAAAACTTTATTTTTTATTTTCATTTTCATTGAAATTTTATATTCAATTTTCAATTTTCAGGCAAAATAACAAAAAATGATCAATGGCAATAATAAAAATTTTAAAAATTCAATTTCATTTAAAATCTGTAATGCAAATGTAAAAAAAAAGAAACATATTTATAATAATAATTATTAAAAATTGGATGCAACTTAATTAAAATTTAAAAAAAAATAATAATAAAAAAAATTCAACGTAATTTAAATTGACAAAAAAATACATGGAAAACATGGAGAAAGGTTATAAATGTAAAAAGAATGGAATTTAATGATAAAATAATTAGGAAAAAATGAAAAAAATGAAACGAGATTGTAAAATATGACAAAGAAAATCTTCAGTAGGACATTAAATTTAAATTTAAACAAAAAATTGATAATAAATGATAATTTATTAACTCGATTTAATTTCAAGGAAATTAGGAAAAAACCCCTCATTTGTAGTGCTTATTCAACAGCATTTTGATTTGATTTAGAACATTAAACATTTTTTGTACCTTATTAACAATAAAAAACTATGTTATTTAGTTTTATTTTACTCCACAAATACATTAAATGTAGTGAATATCTTCAATAATGAGCGCTTAGGCGGTTTAACATAATTTTCAAATTTTTTGGCTTATTCTTAAAATGACGAAAGTGGGAGGGGAAAATTTTTCATAGTAAAATTTTATGACTTTATGATGATTTTTATTTTTCTTGATTCCTTGATTTTTACATAATATAAAATTGTTGTATGAAAAGCGTTTTTAATCGATTTTTTGACGATTTCTGGGTTATAGACCCTTAATCGGAGTCCGCGTGCCTCATCCTACGCCCAATCAGTCATAGAACATTTTCATGACCTTTTCGTTTCAATGGAATCAGTTTGAACTACAATGCACTGCTAATGATTCCACAATTCAATATAAAATTGTTGTTTAAAAAGCGTTTTTAAACGATTTCTTGGCGATTTTTGAGTTTTTAACCCTTAATCGGGGTCCGCGTGCCTCATCCTAAGCCAAAAAAGTCATAGAATACTTTCATGATCTCTTCCTTTCAATGGAGTCAATTTGAGATACAATTCACTTCGATACACCATTGATTCTGCAATTCAATATAAATTTGTTGTTTAAAAAGCGTTTTTAAACGATTTTTTGGCGATTTCTGGGTTTAGGACCCTTAATCGGAATCCCGGTGGATCATCCTTAGTCCAATGAGTCATAGAACACTTTCATAACCTCTTCGTTTCAATGGAATAAATTTTAACTACAATTCACTTCGATACACCATACTGAGTTATGATTGGGGAGCAAATCCCAATGAGAATAATGTCAAAGTGACACCGAACTAACTGTCAATTTTTTCTAATGAACTGCACTAAAAACATATTTCAGAGGCAAAAATCAATCATTTTTAATTAAATAAAACTTTTACGAATATTTTTATGTAAAATGATCCCCCTTGAAATACGAGAAGGGGACTTGACAAAAATGATGAAAATTAATGTGAACCGCCTAATACAAAAATTTAAATTTCATTACAATCAAATAGTAAAATTCCTTTTGTTATTATATTAATTTAAACTAAAGTAAAAAATTATGATTAATTTTAAGGATGTATTATTATTATGATTATTTATAATTAGGAAACACTGTAATTTTAGTAATAAAAAAATAGAAATATTTGTAATTTAACCTTATGCCTTCTTTAATCCATAATTTTGCTGTTTTTTTAATTTTTTTTTTATCATTTTAATTTAAGTTAAATTCAACAAACATTTTTTTTTTTACTTTTTATAAAAGCAAATATATATTATTATGATTAAAACTTTTCTAGTGCAACTTTTTTGATAAATTAAATTAAAAAAAAAAAAAATAAATACTTATAATTATAATAAAAACACATCTCGTT